>VXBT01000171.1:184332-409380 GCA_013400235.1 Oriolus oriolus | reverse complement strand
CGCCGCGCCCGCCCGGCCCGGGGCCGCCGCCGCCCCGCCATGTCCGAGGCGGGCCAGGAGCTCGTCCATCTGGTGTGGGGCAAGAAGGCCGGGCCCCGCGGGCTGGCCGACACCATCTTCTGCCGCTGGGCGCAAGGTACCTGCATGCGCCGTGCCCCGGCCCCGCGCCCCGCCCGGTCCTTCCCGCCTCGCTGCCCACCCGCAGCCCTGGCCCGCCCGCCGGGGCACACCCGCAGCTCCCCCCGCCGCCCCCTTCGCTGTGGGGCCGTGTGCCTGAGGGGCGCCGTGCCCTGGGCACTCCTCGTGTTCCTGTGTCAGCGGCGCCTCGGCGCTGGCCCACGCGGGAAAATGATGCGGCAGCTTCCCTTGCTAAATAATTATTTTGGGTTTTTTCCAGCATGGTCGTCTTTGGCCACAAATCTCCACAGGAAGTTAAAATTGTGTAAAAAAGGATCTGAATTTATTAAATATAACAACAGCGTCTCATGTCGTGATTTTACATAGCTTGTGGGAACGAACATAAGTTGTGCTTTGTTACTGTTTTTTTTGCGAAGAATATGTGAGTCACAAATAGACTTAGCAAAAGCGGGGACAGGCTTGGGACAGAAACCCACAAATTTGTTTTTTAAACGGGTTATTTGGCCATGGAAGCAGGTGCATGCCAGTATTAGGATATGTCAAGAGATAAAGCAGCAGTAGCGCTGGAACCTGCGGTATTTGTAACGTGTTTTTTCTATATTTAAGTTATATAGCCTATGCATCATTTCTTCTTGGAGACTTGCTGGTGGTCCTTAAAAGTGCAATTGCAAGGTTCACCTATAAAAAATATATGCAAGGAATCAGTCTGTGTACCTGTCCTGGCTGAGAAAAGGGAATAGTAGCCTTCTCTATAACTTTGGTGTGCTTTGAAGAATTCTAATAATGATTATGATGTTCATGATAGAACTACTGATTCCTGGAGAAAATTCATAAGTGATAGTAGAATTTATAGATCAAAAAAAAAAAAAATGCATCCAGGTCTCAGGGTAAAGTTGCTTGAAACAGAAGTTTCTTAGTGTTCTCTGTTCTTTGCCTTTTTTTTTTTTTTAAACAAGGGTGTTGTCATCTGCATAGTTTCAGTAGATTTGGGAGCTGCATAGCTGCCCCCCATTACTGGACACAGTGCATTACCAGACTCATATCTTTTTCCCTAGCTGTATCTGTCTTCAGATAATTCAGTGATAAATATTTAGGGAAAAAAGCCAATTTCCTTCTAAGATCTAGAGTTTAAGCAGGAACAGTAAAGCCATTGTTTTTCCTAACAAAATTGATTGTTGAAATATAACTACTTTCTGAAATATCTCTTTACATTTTGGTAATGTTGCTGTTTCAGTACCAGGTGTGTGCAAAGTCAGAAAAGAAGAATTGGTGTTAAAAAGCTTAATTATTTCTTTGACTGGTAATGTTGGATTGCCGCAATTGAAGTTTTAAAGATAATCTGTATGAGAAATTTTAGCAGTTTCAAAACTTATTGAAATGTGTGCTATAATGCGCTGTATTTGTGATCGAGCGAGGGATTAATGAAAAAGGTCTCTGGAGTTCTTGGTGGCTTCTGCAGTGGAGCTGCTATTTCCAGTCTGTCTTTACTAAAGTCCTGTGACTGCGATGTGTAGTGTATCTGTTCCCCTCTCTATATCCTCCCAAGTATAATCAATTTCGTGTAGCAAAACTCCATGACATTAAGTTAGTCTATTTGAAGGTCTTGTGCTGAGAATCAAAACAGTCAGTTCCAGTCACTTACCTTGTGTACCTGCATAATACTTTCACCCAGCTTTCAGTTTCTATTTTGTTGAAAAAGTTCTGCAGCATTTCCTTGCTGCAAAGGAGGCCTGTCAACCCTGACTCATCAAGATTTAAAAGAAAAAAACAAACAAACAGATATATCAAGCTTTATTATTTCCAAAGACTTGAAAGTTTGAAAGATAGACCCTGTTCCACGTAAAATGTACAGAAAGCACCAAACAGATAGTTTGATATTGGATTTTTTTTGTGTTTGTTTTTATTTCTTTTGATTGTAGTGCCAACACTGGCGTTTTTTTTTCAGGTACTTGCTGAACATTGCCTGATCTTTTCTCAAACCCTTTGGAAGCTGAGAACTATGATTTTCATTTGGAAAGAAATGTAGGCAGTAGGGAGGATGTTGAGGAATTTAAGACTCATACCTGTCAGTTTGTCAGTAAAGACAACAGCGTTCCAGGAATCCTGTTATGCACCAGACTTGTTGACTATCACACTCGTTTGAAGACGGGCTCATCTGTGAGCAGTTCAGAGAACTGACCCAGCTCATGTGGATGTGCTGTTGGAACTTAGTGACAGTAATTCCCTCAGTTTGCTGCATTGGCAACTTTAAATATATTGGTTTTATTCCTGACTTAACAAAGGAGCCACCAAAGCATGGCTGCAAAGTTGTTGTGACGGTTTTTGTGTGGAGTTCTTTACAGAATTATTTTCTTTATGACTGGAGCAGAATTTGCAGTTTGAACCTTGTGGATTGCATTTACCAGAATCCTCAAAGCAGACATGGGAATGTAGTGCAAAGCTTCAGTCTGCTCTTTGGTGTTTCCTGGCATAAATATGAGGACTTGGGAAGGAGCTGAGAAGACGACTGAACCCTAAAGCAACATATATGTGTTAGGAGTAAATTTTTCCATTGATCCAAAGGACAAATTTCATGCATAAAACTGCTTTTGAGATCACTCCCAAGGCATGAGGCATCATGTCTACCCAGCATAAATGTCTGGCAGATTTGTGCACCTTTCAGGATTACATAAGCTGTGTTCTCACTGGTCTTTAGAAAGAAAGATATGGAATGGTCTTCTCAAACAAGCATTTAACTGCAAAAGTGTAGTGGGAAGTACAGTTTATGTGTGTATGGATAACATACAATGTAAAAAGGTCCATTTTATCTGGATTCTCTTCCAGCTTCCAGTTACCCAATTTAGTGGTACCACACCAGGTAGTTTGTACACATTCCTCATACCTTTGCAGGACTTCCTGTCTCTTTATCCACAACCCATTCAGTGAAGTTTTGTTGTGGTATTGCTGTAGTAAATGCTCCTTCATTTATGTGGGTAGGAAAATGTTGTTTGTTTGTTGGGGGTTTTTCTCCCCACAGAAAATTTTGGAAGTTTCATTTTGCTATAAAGATGCGCTTGGAAAGCCCAAAGCCACAAGCAAAATTTGTATCATTCTCTTCCCAGCACTAGAGAAAGGATGAAACATTAAGATATGTTGTAAACCTCATGCTTGGGTAATAATGTTTTATTCTAGTGTGTCTGTGAGGCAGTTCTTGTATCCCAGAAGAGAAAAAGGAATGCGCTTCCATGGTTGAGAGGTGGCTGAGGTCACTTGGTTTGTTCAGCCTGGAGAAGCAGAGACTGAGGGGAGACCTCACTGCGGTCTTCAGCATCCTTTTTTGAGGGAAAACGGAGGGGTGGGTACTGATCTCTTCACTCCTGTGAACAGTGACAGGACTTGAGAAAACAGCATGAAGCTGAGAAGGTTTAGGTTGGGTATTAGGAAAAGGTTTGAAAAGCCAGAGGGTGGTTGAGCCCTGGAACAGGCTCCCCAGGAAAGTGGTCACAGCACCAAGCCTGACAGGAGTTCAAGGAGCATTGTGACAGTGCCCTCAAGCACATGGTGTGATTCCTGGGGTATCCTGTGCAGGGACAGGGGTTGGACTCGGTGATCCTTATGGGTCCCTTCCAACTCAGCATGTTTTGTGATTCTAGGACAAAAAGTGAATAGCGCAGCATCTTTGTAGCTAGATTGGATCAGCGAGGGTGTTTTCTAATCTGGTTAGCGTTGCATGCTCTTTGCTAATTCCCTTGTCTCTTCAGTTAAAATTGGTTCTTGTACAGAGTGAAAATACTGAAAAGACACAGCATCCTTTATGAAATGACAGTTATGTCTAGGGTGTCTTGGATGGAAAAAAATTATTTTTTAGAAACCGGCTAGTAGTAAAAAGATGCAGGAAAGTGGTGGAGTAGTCATAATAGAAGAATAAATGAGTTTTGTAGTGCTTTGGAACATGATGTGGTATATTAGATGAAGGACAAGAGTGTGTGACTAAGTCATATGCTGATTTTGGCAAAATGAACGTAGAAGAGCTAAGAATTAGGTGTGAGAAAGAAACATGGACCTTCATAAATGCCAAATTGGGAAATAAGGAGAAAAAAGTTTGTGTTGTGTGATTAGAGTGGACAAAGGATATAAAGACAGATTTCTGAATGTCATTACTCAAAATACTGGACAGTACGCTGACTACCAACAGGAATCTAGATCTACTCCATATCCCTGCCACACTGCCCCAAAAGGTTAAAGCAGCAGAGCAGTAGTGATGTTGAAAAAATTGGGTCAATGGAGCGTTTAATAGGGTTATAAATGACATGGAAGATGTATGGTAATGACACTATTTTATGTTTCTTGCAGGGAAATGATGCTAATTATACTCATGGATAAAAGGCAGACAGATTAATTCTAAAAAGTATTATTTTGGCTGCATTAAATCCTCCTGAAATTTCATCTTGAGTGAAAAGAGCTGTATGATAGATATGAATGGTTAAGGGAGAGAGCAAGTAGAAGTTACTCTGGGTAAGAGATGCTCATCTTGGTGGCTTAAAGGGTGGCCAGGCCATTCTCACAAATCATAAGGAAGAGTGAGGGGTGGATGAGTGTTTAGATTTCCCAAAATGTGATGGTTGTGGAGGGTTAAAAAGGGTAAGTTGATGTGGTTGCAGGCTGAGGTAGACTTGAACTCAGCTGAAGTTCAGAATGCTGATTTCAGAAATTTTACCTGAGCTGACTTCCAGTTCTGTAGAGCTTTTAAAATAAAAGAGAGCAAGACCATACTGCCTGAAGCCCATTTTTTTGCTTAATAGCTTTTATAATCTTCATATTTATTAAGCATTAGGCAGCATTTAAGTAATAAGAACTGTTTCCTCAGGTATTATATATGTCTTTTGCCTGTAGTTGTATTCTGTGAAATTCTGTGTGATATCAAGTTTAAATTGTCTGTCTCAAATTTGTATTCATTCTGGTGGATCACTTGATTTTCTTTGTTTTTAGGAAGGAATTTTGAAAAACAGGGCAGGGTTAAGCTGAGACAGTTCATGCCTTCTGTAAGAAACCCGAAGAATGTGACGCAAATTCGAGATTTCTTAAGTGTGGTTTAGTGGTACTACACCCAAGTATGTTGTTTTTCTGCAGAAACAAATCATTAAAACAACTAAAAAAGCTCTCTTGTTGCAGTGTGCTGAGATGGCATGCAGTAACGCTTCAAAGCAGAGGAGGACTTACCTTTTAATATTCTAAGCCTGCACAAACCAATTCAGAAAGTAGAGCATGTTATCAAGGAAGTGAAATGACATTACTGCAAACTTCGGTTAAAGTATGAATTAATGAAACTTCATTGCTACATCAGGTGATGCCAGATCTAAGTATGTAGGCTTGACATAGGCACCAAGGTTTTGGATATGAAATACGTCTTTGTAAGGCACATTTGCACATGTGGTTAAAAATAAACTTGGAGCCTTCGGTCAGATACAGCAGAAACCCCATGGCTACACTGATCCTTTTTAAAGCAAAAATTGACATTATTGTGGAACAACTACCATTCTGTGATGAAATATGGCCTACAAAACATGCAGTAGTCTTATCTCTTGCTGCTTGGGATGACTTACTTGCCATGCTGTAGTGTGGGGGGATGCATTTCCTCAGTTCGAACTCGCATCCAGGGCTTAGAGATGCTTTTGATATGGCAGCGTGTAATCATATGGAATTGGAAAAAGGAGAAATTGTGGGAAAGTGGCTTTGAACTTTCTGTCTGCTGAGACTCATGGTGTCAGTCTGACAAGATGCATGTGTATTCCCTTTCTGCCTGCTCCCACTTGCTTGTGTTTGCTGATTAGTTGCTGACTACAGTTGCATGGTTTCTAGATTACAGTGAACTAGAATGACTTTGGCACAGTCTTACCATTACTTAATGGGATAATGCACAACACCACTCACTGTAAGTTGCCGTGTGTCATCTTCATCAAGGTAATTGCATGTGCATTTATCCATGAGAAATGAAAGCTATGAATCACCTTCTCTTAAAGACAAGTTTAAGGGCGAGGTGGCAATGAAACAATTTTGCGGTAATTGCTCCAGTATTTGCTTTATTATGTGACTGTAAGATAATTCTGAAATACATTAAAGCTGGAGGGGGGAAATAGGTGATGTTGCATCTCAGTAAATGTAGTGTATCTTCTGTGAAGGAACACCATTAAGAGGCTTGATTCAGTGATCACAAGTGAATATTTAAGCTACTCACAATATTTCAGTCTTAATAGGATGGACTGGTAGGTCAAAAATGAGATCGGTGGGAGACATACTGTGCCTTTCATCAGGAATAGAAGCGTGTTATACATGTTCAGGGACGGTTCCAAGATGTATTTTGTTACATATGTGAGACAAAATAATAACACAAATTTAAATTTATTTACAAGAAACTATTGTAAAATAAAAGTATGGCTTAAGTAGAAATTCTTTTGTTTAAAACCTTTGCTGCTGGACCTTTGTGGTCATGATTTAATTGTAGATATAAATAATTGATTTCTGTCCTTTCATCTGTACTCATGACTTCTTCAGACGGTTTAACCATATGCAGTTGCATTATCAAGGAAACAAAAACCTGATTTTTAAAGGTGAATTAGTAAGATTTAGGGAAGGAGTATACCTAAACATGTGCTTGTTTACATATTTCACTAAATAAAATCCTTTTTCATTTGGCAGGATTTGTCTTTAGCGACTCTGAATCAACTGCTTTAGAACAATTTGAAGGTGGCCCTTGTGCAGTGATAGCACCTGTACAGGTAAGATGCATGTACTATAGGAATGGTTAAAAATTAGTGAACCCCAAATTTGTTCTTTATATATTTGGAGCTAAAAGAAATATGAAAAAAATTGCAGATCAGTTGTATTTTGATTTCATAATTGAAGTGTGGAAGAGGCAAAATCTCTATAAAAAGGCAGAGATGGGCATGGGCTGATTTTGAGCTATAATTTTGCAGAAGGGCATTCGTTTGAGGAAATGCAGCAGGCTGATCCAAGCAGAAGTAAATTCAAAATGAAGAATGCATTATAAAGGGGAGGAGGAAAAGATCAGATACAAATTTAATCCTAATCCTTTCACATCTCTTGAATTTCCTGCTCTTAAGGATAATACCTGTGTCACAGTGTCTGCTGTTTTTTTGTAACTCTGTATTAGAAATATTCAAAGTAGTTGATGCTCAAATCTAACAAGGTTTGCTATGTACTAAAAGGGAAACATTATACTTTTAAAGTCCTAATTAGCAGAATAATTGAAATATGTCAGGTGAATATATTTTATTCCTGATAATGTACTTAGGATTTCACTTGGGCTGCAGATATACTCAGCCCACTGTGGTTGTGATTTTTTTGTTCTCTTACTGAATTGTACCTTGCAGGCAGTGCGTGCAGGCTTTGCAATGCTGTTTCAGGGCAGCTCTGTCTGCTGGGTGGATGTAGGACCTGTAGGCTGGATCTGTTTTGCTGGAGCAGTTTGTTTAACAGGGACTGCTCTTAATTCTCGTATGAGCACCTTGTAGAAATAGGCAGGCTTTGAGTCATGGACGAGATTACTTTTTCTGGTAACCTGCTGTTGGCTCCTCCTAAAGATTGATCAAATTCTGCAGATATGTCTCAATCTGATTGGAGGCCTTGTGCACTGATGTGGGACATACTTAAGTCGTGTAGAGAGTGAATCTGGTCATGAGCTGGAAGGTAACTGGGTCAGACAACTGATACTGTGGAATTGTTTGCGTCTCTGGTGTGTATTAATGTCATCAAACCTCTGCCACTCTAAATGCTGGTCCCTCCAAAAGACTTACCACAGGAAGAAGCACCATTTGTTTAAGTGGCAAACAATCAATAAAAAACTATTTTATTATGAATTGCACTTCATAGCATGGCTGTCTCTAGTTCTCTGGTCTTAAAGCCAGATGCGGAGCATCTGGCCTTTGATGTTGGAACTACAAGTCTTTTATTTGGGGGATTGGAGAGAGTAAAGAATAGGACCAGCCAGCTCTTTAAAGGCAGTGCCAAGTCTTTAACATATAAAATGTTCTTGTAGACAAATGGGGTTTTAGATGATACATTGTTAAACTTCCTTGAAATTAAGTAATTAAAGCATATTTAAAGGTGAGTTGAGTTCCAGCTAGGGAAGGAGGAAGGGATCTAACAGATCTTGCAGTGCCTGCTGCTGCTGTGAATTACTAGAAAGTGTGCAAAAAATCTGTAATGGGAACAGGGTGAACATGTCAGGAAAACAGTGAAAGTTGAACCAGCTGTTTTTAAGGTGCTTCAAATACCTGAAATGGCATCTTACAGAGTAATTAGAAAACCCAAGACTGTTTCACAAAGTTTCTTCTTTCATTGTTCCTTCTCTGTAACTTAGAGCTTTTTTTTTTAATAGCAGCGTTAGCGTTGATGATAAAACAAAGCAGGGATATGGAGATGCGTAGGATTTCTTTAACCTGATCTGCAGGTTATTATTTGCAATGGTTAAAAGAGGTGGGTTTGTTAACCACTAAAGGGATTAGTCTTGGTGACTAGAGATGTCTTGTACTACGATCAGTTATGCTGAAAAATATTTGTGCCTCCATTATTGCAGTCCTGTGAGTCTGGAGGTGTATATGCCAATATGCACCATGTGTATTTGGAGTGTACCTGAGATTCAAACTCAGTAGTGTTAAATGTTGTTACAAGGCCACCTTTGTAGCTGGTTTGATGGGGAAAAGTCAGTAAACAGGGCAGGCTCAGACTCTTGTACTGAATGATAAGCAGCTTGAAACTCTTGTAATAACATGCGAAAATGGTTTGGTGTAGAGCTTGTGACACAATGTAAAAGTTGGTGAGAACTTGTATTTTAATAATATTTTATTCTTTGATAACAAAGGCATTCCTTTTGAAGAGGCTTTTTACCAGTGAAAAGTCTACTTGGAGAGACTGTCCAGGTACTGAGACATCTTTTCTTCCCCTCATTATTTTTCCATTTTATTTTTTCGTAAAGCATACCTTAGTTCAAAGAATTTAAAATATTTCACACTTTGTTTTTCTTTGCATGCATCCATACCATAGGTATACTACATGCTTAAGAACTCTTATTTGTGTGCTCTGTGCTTGTCCTTAATGCTTCTGTGTTTTATAAATATTTAATTGAAATCCGTTATTAAGAAAGGGAATGGGTTAGAAATCCTGTAAAACCAAATTTTTCTAAAAACAGCTTTATAATCTTTGGTCCAGTGTAGTCAAAGAGCAATTAACATTGGTAATTAATGAAATAAAAGTAAAAATTGTTTAGATAGCATTGATGTATACAAAAGATAGTAGTAGCTTATATATGACAGTGGTTCTCAGCAATCAAATTCATGTGGGTTTCTCATCTTTCAGAAGAGGAGCAGAAGAACCTTCTCTGTCACACATTATGTGATATTTTGGAAATGGCTTGCTCTGATAACTCTGAGTCATACTGTCTGGCAACATGGATAAGAGGAAAAACAACTGAAGAAACTGCTAGTATTTCTGAAAGTCCTGCAGAATCTAGTCGTCGAGAGGAACAACCTTGTAAGACATATTTCTGTGCTAAATTACCCATCATTTAGTGAAGTATTACATAGTTTTTGAGGGACCACTGCTGTTCTGTTAATTCACAGACGGGGTTTTTGCCTTAGTGATTCCATTAGCAAAAGACAGATTTTTGTGTGTTGTAGTTAGAGGCATTGATCCTTTTTGTTGAAAGCAATGTGCTGTCTATCACTGGAGTTCTGACATACACATTTCTTTAGAATTTCAGCAATTTCCATAATCTTCAATTTTATTTTGTAATTTATTGGGACCTGATATATCTTTAATTTTGAAACATCTACATGTTTCTTAACACTGGAAGAATACTTCTAACTTGTCACTTTAGAAGAGTTTTTGTAGGAAATTCTCCAGTGCTTTATTTGTTCTAAAATATTCTGGATCCCCTGTTATGGAGAAGTAGCCTTTTTCCATTTGTCTGTGCAGTACCAAACAGTTTAAATCACCTTCTAGTAAATTATCATTATTTTTTTATAGGTTAGAATTTTTCAGTTACCTGCTTTTTGCAAACGTCTTGATTCCTTCATTAGTTACTGACATCAAGGATCCCGGGAACATCATCTGTTGCACTAAGATGAGGCATCCAGTCATATCTAACTACTGCAGAGCCAGTGACATGGAAAGTTTATCTGTGCACATAGGCTCAGAGAGTTGTATTTATTAATCTTTTAACAAGAGAGATCTAAAAGATAAGCTTCTTTTTCTTACCATTTTAGTTTGCAGTAGGTCCCTTAGGAAGTACGAAAAACTCTTCACATGAGAACATGTTTCTTATAGAGGTGCCATCTTTTGATGGAAGGAGTATGTTATTCATCAGATTGTGGCATAACTGCAAAGTTAGAATTGTATAAATAGATTTTTTATGTGCACAGCTAGTTACGGAAATTTGTAGTGCTAGAGCTCTTTGTTACAAGTCATCTTCATGTGCTTCTAGCAAGTGCTCCATGTGCTTTAGAAGGCTCAAACAATAATTAAAATGTTATTTAATTGGAAAAACAGAAGGCCAGTGCATAAGAGTTCCAAGGAGAGCATTTTTTTAAGTAAGAAAAGGTATACAGAAAGTTGTATCTGCAACTTTTCTGTTAAAAAAAACCTTCCTTTGCAAGATAAGGCAGTTGTAACTCTGAAATTCCTAATTTCTGTGCATTTTTAGTTGTCTCTGAAGCTCTTGCTAATGATATGAAGTTTGCTTTGAAGAAAAAATGAAGCAGACTAGTTATCTACAGGATCTTACTGTCCTGTTTTTTAATATATTGCCTTGTTCCAGAGGACTTTTAACTGTAGAAAATGTTCAACAGTCTTTTTAAACACATGCTCAGTTAATAATTACTTTCAAAACTGACACTTAGGAACTAATCCATTCTATTACATAAGTACGTTTTTCATGTTTCTGTGTAAGTCTTCAAGTTCTGCCTGACTTGTGCTTAATAATATGGAACTTGCTCAAGGAAGACCAGGATATATTTACCATGTACAGTCTGCTTGTGCCATGGGCAGTGTTAATCTCTTTCATTGTTCTATTCTGCATTGCCTGCTAGACACTGAATGCAGTTCTTGTATGTACAGTATTTTGCCTTCTATGTATATTGCAATACACTTAACAATTCTAGATGTGTTAGTTAGATTTGGGCTTTTTTCCCTTCCTGTGTCATGCTATTTAACTGTAAACCATCTTAACCTGGTTAGGGGTGGGACAGAGATGTTGAGGAGAAGATATTGTGAGTAATGCAGAGTTGTGTAACTGCTAGTGCAAAGGAATAAATTTATTTTTTGCTTGGCTGCTGTACTCAATAAAAATAGAAACTGGCATTGTCATAGTTGATAGGACTTAAGAGATGAGTTGGGTGAGCAGGGAGTATTACAGATACAGTTCCATATGGCAGGCTATTTGGAAATTGAATATGGGGATATGTTTATAATAAAGCCATGAAATATGGTTAGACACAGCACAATAGAATATAATTTTAAAGAATTTTATACAATTGTATTTCTCATACATCTCATGTTCTCTTGCTGTTCGTTCTTTTTCATTCCACTAAGCACTGTCTTTATTTAGCATTGTTTGGGTTATGTATAGCTCTATTTCTCTTTAGAATTTCTACTTCTTTCCCTTTATTTCAAATAGTAATTCTCTTAGCATTTCACTCTGTTCTGTAGTAACAGAATGAAACTGCCTATCATCCTGCTGTGTGAACAAAAGGTGGATTCGAGCTCACTTACTGAATGCAATAGCATTTTTCATCTGCTTTTGTGGTGTATAGCAGTCACTTGTTGGCCATGCATTGGCTTTAGTAGTGCAAGTTCCCAGGTTCAAAGATTGCTTTATATGAGTTAGTCCCTCTAACCCTCTGCTTACAAAAACATGTGTTCTTCAAGCAAGGTTAGTTTCTGCAGCATTTTCTGCAATTTAGATTCATTGTTTCATACTTTATAAAAATGTCTTAAAAATACATTCTTTTAAGTCCAGTTTTGCTCTTGGTAATCTAAGCAATTCCTTGTAGTTATTCAAATGACAAAAACTAAAGCTCTTAAGACTGCTCCTGCTGTATTTCTGAAGTAGAAAATGAAAATATTCTATTGCTTGAGAATCAGTTGAGAATCAGCATATAGGACAAATCAATTACATCTTTCAAAATTCAGTCAGAATGGGCATAAAATGCCTTTTCTGGAATTCTGGTGGGAAGAATTTATCAGTAGCATTAACCCTCACGGCTTCGGATCTTAACCGAATTGTGTGTGCAGTCACATTGAGTAGCTGGGTGATCAGGCATTGCTTAAATATTTGGCATCAATGGCATCTAACAAAAAGCAGATGTATCTGTTTTGTGTATTGTTCTACTAGCAGAAAGACAAAAGAAAAAAAGGTATAAAGCCTGTGTTGAACTTGGGAAGACACTAATGCTGTATTTTTTTATGGCCTGGACCCAACACTAATTTGAAAGGCTGTTTATCCATTATTGAAAGAAAACAAGAACTTGTTTAAAAAACAGAATGCGTAACACTGTGTAGAATTACTCTACCTTTTTGGTTGTATTAAGCTTTAAAGGGGAGAAAAAACCCAACTCAATTTCAGTAACAGAAGTGTATATTCAAAGAAAAAATACAGCTTACCTACACTGATAAAATGATCCAAATAATCATGCTTGCTTTTCTAGGAAATAGTACTTCTTGTTGACCTGCAAAATTATATCTGTAGTATGCATATGCTTGGTGACTTTGTGACGGCCACATTTTGTACAAAATTAACAGCTTGGTATATGACAAATATTTCCAAGACTGCACACTCCAGTGGCTTTGTGCTTTTAATAAATTGATTAGTCCAAATAGAAATGTTCTCACTAATTTGTATGGTAGACTCTTAATGTTGCAGTAAATCAGTTTATACTAATCAGTTACTTTTAAATGTCAAGGGAGGATTAAAAATATAATTAGAGCTTGAAAGTATACTAGCTTGCTGTGTGTATCTTGTGTCATTTTTTTGCCATGTGTAGTGCTGAAAAGTGTCTCTTGTGTATAGCTGCCTTGGCTGTCGAAGAGCTTGGCTTTGAGCGATTTCATGCATTAATTCAGTAAGTAATATGTTGGAACATTTAAAATACAATATTTTGAAGTTACACTAATTCACAGGACTGAAAGGGGTATGCTGAGGAACTTATTGTGTGTTACTCCTCAGGCTAAACTTGGATTTCAAGTTTTGATTTGGGGGTTTTTGTGGTTTTTCTTTGCATTTTAACAATTTGAAATGGAATATTATTTTGAGCATAAGTATTAGGCTTTAAAATAAAACTGAAGCAATGTAGTGTGATAAACTGGCCAGATGGTTTGTGCATTTCAAGTATATTAGCACCGCTAATCAAGATTTATAGTTAAGTTAAAGATGTTAATCCTCAATATTTATATAATGTTATCTAGTATTTTTCCTGATTTGGGATATTGTAAGAAACAATTATTGAAATGTTTCATATACAAGACTGATTTTTGTTTCATACTTTAAACATTGTTCTTTTTTTGGGGTGTAAACACAGTGCTCACAGTTCTAGTGAGTTTATAATTAAACCTAACAACCTTTTATTTTCCCAATGAACAGTTGGGTAAATATTACACAAATCAATCCCGAAAGAAGAAATAAAGAGCAGCGGAATTCAAAAAAACACCTGAGATGGAAAATGTTGCTAGTTAGGACTGAAATACCCACAGCTTATTTTATTGGTAGTAATTATAGTTTATTTTTTAAACCCATTGTCATGTAAGGAGATAAGAAAGAGGAGAATATAAAATTTTTATAACCTTATCTGATCAAAACAGTAATTTCCTGCCTTTCCCCCTCCCCTCCTGCTCACCCCCTCACTCTTTGGACTTGTGGTACCCACTTAATTTTTTTCTGTCACTCTCACTGGGAATGAATACTCTGGCATTTGCCTTTAGACATGAGATGGATTTCAGAACTGGCTTTGTCTTGCATACCTTGTATGCCATGTATACTCTACTGATGAAAAAAGGGTGTTTAGAAATCAAGTATTAGCCAGAGTAAATCCATCTATGGATGTATTTTTGTAGAAGTTTGTTTCTTTTTTAAACAAAGATTACTAAAAGTGTGCAAGAAATCAGAAAGAAAATAATGTACCTGTTTGTGTAAGATAAGCAGAGACTGATGTAGTTTGAATTACTCAATAAAAACTAATGCTTGTGTTCTGAAATGTAGTATTTAGCTTCAACTGTCCCAAGAAACTGAAAGTGTATTGCTTCACTGGAATTTTGATTAATTTCTTCCTTTTCTTGGTTTTTATTTCATCTTTTTTCTTTTTAAACATATGATCACATGGTGTTATCTTATCATCCAGACAGTCACCATATTATGCAAACAGATAGCATCCCAAATGTTTATGTACCACTGTTCAATGTTTTGAACAATTTTCTTTTTCCAGAGTAAGAGTCTAACAAAGTCAAATTCTTATGGGAAATATAATAATTTCTTCAAAAGCCGGGAAGATAGTCTTACCTGGTTAAGTAGAAGGTTCTTTTCTCTATTATGAGCTGTTTCAGAACAGCTCATAATGCAAATGTTATTTTGGTGACATACAATCTATTTGCAATTTCAGTTACAGTGTTTTATAGAATTACAATAGTGGTGCAAGCCACTCAGCTCTTTCACATGTGTATATAACTTTATGGTTAGTGTTTGCATCTCAAAATTGTTCATTTTTGCATTTTGCTCTGGAATTATTTATCATCTTCAGATGGATAAATACTAATGACTCTATGGCAGTTACAGTTAACTCCAGAAGAGCTGCTGTGTCATTCTGTATGTAACACCAGATCTGTTCTACTTTTACTTTGACATTTTCATGTTAGGTGTTAGTATTTCTTGGTTGTGCTTTGTGACACTGTTCTAATACTTCATCTAAATACGTACTTCTTTTCTGTTGTTTGTTTGTTATCGTTTTTTGTCTTTAGCAAACGAGCATTCAAAAGCTTCCCTGAACTGAAGGATGCAGTTTGGGATCAATATTCAGCATGGACAAACAGATTTGGAGTATTGCTCTTTCTGTATTCTGTAATACTGACAAAGGTTTGTGGTTTGCTTGGTGTATTTTGTGGGTGGTTTTCATTTCTTTGTTAAGAGAAAGTTTGATCATGTAACCCTTTTTCTGTAAAAGGTGAACAATAAACTGATGAACTAAGTCAAGTCCAGATAAACAGATGAAATTGTATCTTCATTTATGGTGCAGTACAGTTCCAGCCAAAAAATTTGAAAGGCTCAGGCATTTGTTTTTTTGGATTTTGGTTTGTCTTTTTCTCTTTTGATCTGGGAGACTTACACATTTTGAAAACTTACTTCCTTACAAGATGTTTGAAAACATAGTCCTTTGAAGAGAAAGCAGCCTGTTTAGTTATTAATTCATGTAAAAACATCAGCCTCCCAATATTTTACTGTTGTATTCTGTTGTTGTATAAATGTTGCAATTCATTCCTTAAGACAGCAAAAATGTTTGTAATTTTTACGCAGGGTATCGAAAACATAAAAAATGAAATTGAAGATGCAACTGAGCCATTGATAGATCCTGTTTATGGTCATGGAAGGTAAGCTGTAAAATAGGTTTGCTACCACTTAGATATGTGGGCTAATTTTTTATGTTTTATGTAACTGATCATTCTTTTAGGGAATTACTGACATTAAAAGACAGATTCAATTATAAATTTTAAAAAAAAGCAACACTGAAAAGCGTGGTTTTTTCACTGCTAACTCCATTTACTGCATCAGTTCTGAGGAAATGCTTCTGTTCCTGCTGAATTTTCAGGAGAATAATTCTCAAATTCAGGGCTACATTCCATATCAAGTTTGTGTCTGAAAGAGTGGAGATGATTATTAGTGTTGCTGAATTACAAGTACACACTAGTTAATGGAAAATAGTTACAAAATGTCTGCTTGGCTGTCTGGGTAATCCAATAATTTTTTAATTTGTTACAGATAACCACTTCTTTCGAAATAAATTGCGTGTCCCTTTTAATTTCTTATGTCTTACATTAATTTCTTTCTGTTGTATAGCCAAAGTTTGATTAATCTACTGTTGACGGGACATGCTGTTTCTAACGTGTGGGATGGAGACAGAGAATGTTCAGGAATGAGTAAGTTGATTCTAGTTTATGCTTGTTCATAATTTTTACATACTCTGAGATGCTGACCTATGGATTTGGAGTATGTTCCATTTCTGTTTTGATAGTCTCCTTATTTACTGCCTTTGATTTAAGTAGACCTCAAATGGAAATAAAACGTACTTGCACAAAATTGCTGATGATAATATCAGTGAGTGCAGGACTGTCGGCTACCAGTTGAACATAGGGGTTACCTGATGACCTGGATGATGGAAGGGAGTGCAGTCTCTGCATTTTGGGGAAGTTTGAAGACGGGGCCACTGTTCAGAGCAGCCGCATCAAGCTAGAGAAATGGACTGACAGTAACCTCCTGAGATGCACCCAACTCATACACCCAGGATGGAATGAACCCATGCAGCAGCACAGGGCAGCACCAGCTGGCTGGGAAGCAGCTTTGGAGAAAAGGATCTGAGGCCCTTGTCAGCAGTGAGATGCGCTCAGGTGTGTCCTTCTGGCAAAGAAGGGCATCTGCATCGTGGGCTGTGGAGGAGGGTAGCCAGCAGCTGGAGAGACATGGTGGTTCTTTCCCTCTGTCTGGCACTTGCGGGACAACCTCTGGAGTGGTGTGTCCAGTTCTGGGCTCCCCAGTGCAGGAAAGACGTTGACGTAGTGGAGTGAGTTCAGTGGAGGCTCATGATTAGAGGGCTTCTGTGGTTTTTGCCTTTAATTTTACAAATAGAGATTATATGAAAACAGGAACAGTTTGAATTACGGAAATGTTCACATCTTCTCTTCCACTGCTACAAAGTCCGTCTCAGGTTAATCAGCACGTTTCTTAACAATGATTTTCCATCATCTGAGTCAGCACTGAATTACTTGAAATGAGGTTCGGGATAGATCCATGCAAGACCTGAGGCAAAATGCTCTGGTTTGACAATGAGCAAGTAGTATAATCTCCTTTGAGACATCTTAGACTTGCACTTGGTTATGATTCCATGCAGATTATACTTTCAGAGTTACAGAATGTCATTTGGATACTGTATCTAACTTTCCTCTATTTCACATTGTTGTCATTTATGCACCCTATTCTTTTAGCCTTCTGTGTTTTATTTGTATGTTCTCTTCACTACTTTTAATTTTCCTTTTTTGATCAGGATTTATCAGTCTGAATTTTTAGATTATGATCGACCAATCAATCTGAATTGTTTTTGCAGCTTTCCTTTACATTAGGATAAATTTCTGTTCTGCAATTCAATATATTGGTTTTGAATACTGTGAGTTCATTCCCTCATTTGCCTTTCAGATTATCTTTCTGGTAGGCCTTATTTCTTAGTTATCCAAGTCGGAAACTTTTCTTTTCTGAGAATGCTGAACTTGCTTTGGACACAGTAATAGTCCACATTTAGGTTCTCAGTCAGTTCTGCTTAGAAACCTAGAACCAGAACTCCCATAGAGTCTGTCTCTTTTTGTGAGGAGTGGAGGAGCAGAAAATGATCTTTAGTACTTCTTAAGGATCTGGTATTATGTGTCCTGTTAGTTTTTCTGACCAGTCAAGTAATTGGACTTTACTACTGGGAGCCCTCTGTTTTCTCGAAGCCCTTGGATAGTTACAGTCAGAAGAACCTGCTTATTCACTGTCTTAAGTCTATAATCCTATCTGTTACCAAGTGATTTGTTGTAGTCTATCAAAAAGAAAGATAAAGAGCAGCTGGTACTATTCACAGCGTCTTAGGCAAGACTGAATTTTGGATGCATTGTCACATTTTCTTTATCTAAAAATCCTTTTTGTCATCTTCTCTTCTTCGATCATTTCTCTTGGATTTTGTTTCTCTTTGTGTTTAAAACCTTCAGCTTCTTTCCTGTCGGTGCTTTTCATCTAGAAGGGTTGCAGGTGTCAAAATAATAAGGACTGAATACTGTTTTTTCAGGAGTTATCTGAAGTCACTTTACCTCTTGTTCAACTATTTACATAAGCAGTTTTTCGTTAATAAGTGAAATACTAAAATTATTTATAAGCCATTTTAAAGATACTGCCAGTAATTTTAGCAGTGACGAAAGAACATACTGAATTGCAAACTTGAGGAATTACCATGTGTTTGCAGATTGTACTCAGAGCACTGACTCTCACAGTATTGCGTATTTTCCAAATAGGGTAGGAGTTACTAACTGGAATGGTTCTTGGCTGCTGTTGGTATATAAGCCAGTGAAATGATATCTCTTCTTTGACTATCTACATGTTCTCCTTTAAACCTTTCTTCTTCTTCTGATCTCTTCTCTTGCCACAGCTGTCCACAGTGAGAAGATCTGGGGAGGTAATTTTTTTTTACTGCCTTTTTTAGGACTGTTGTTCCTGCATGCACTGTAGCAATTCCCGATGAGTGCAGCTCGTGCTGGAATTGCTTTTCCCACGCAGTGCCAGGGATTTGTGGGGTCGGTGTGGCCGCTGGGTGGCGCTGCGCTGATGCAGTTGGTAACAGAAATGTGTTCAGAAATTTGAGTACTTTGAGAAAGGGCTTTTCCAAGCAAGAGGAACTAACTTTGTGGCAAGAGGCATAAATATTCGTGTTCTTAGTTGATCTTTAGTGTTATCAGATGTCTTCCAGTCATCTTCTCTCTTTGTGGGGTGAGGATATTCACAGAATAAACTTTGATTTAGTGCAGCTAGTCTCCTTTTGTTTCTTTGTAAATCATCTGAGAGTGATTTTTACTTTTGTGTCTCTCTTCTCTGTTGGCTAATTCTGACGGAGGCATGGGTAGACCCTCAGCTAACAAGCTGAAGTTAACCTAGGAGCTTCCAGATACACAGTCTGTGTAGCTTGGCTACTAACTATTCAGAATATGCACACTGTGTGGCTACTGTTGTAGCCAAAATCCCAGCTCTCTCTAGTTATCAGTCAGAGTTCTCATCTAGTTATCTGTCAGGGGACCATAGAATCATTTTGAATAATTTTCTGCATAGTAAGTATTATTTACATGTGACTTTGTTGTTCTGCACCCCGGCATTGGCTCCTACATCTGAAGCCCTTATTTAGCAGACTGAACTTTACATCGATTTTTGTTAAGGATTTTTAAGAAATATATGTGGTGTGTAAAATTACTTCTCTCGTGTACTGGTGCATACTTCTGCCACTCGTTTCCTTCATTGCACATCTAAGTGTGCTATTTCTGTATGTTAGCTATCCCCTAAGTTTGCCGGAGTCTTCACTAGTTTTTTTTTAATTGGACTATAGCTGTCTTTCCCTCAGCTGAAAGAAAGGATGGGTTGTCTCAGTGTATGGCAATTTATAGCAACTCAGCTGTAAGTCAGTGAGATAATGGGGTTTCGCAAGGGATAATCTATGCACCCCTGAATATTTTAATTCCAAGCAAGTTTGAAGATAGTCTGGGAAAGCGCAGCTTTCAGATCAAAGAATTCTACACTGCAAAGAGCCTTTTAATATGTATAGCTAACACTCTAAGGAAGGACTTGTACTTCCAGACACGAAGGTAGTGACCAAGCTCATGTTTGTAAGTTTTTTGGGTTTTGATTTTCAGAATTGGATGTATGGGGACTTTTGCTTAACAGTGCAGGGGAAAGTTAAACCATTACTATAATAACTGTTCTGCACTGTTGCAAAATTCAGTGAGGTAAACTTTAAGTTGGTGAAGGGAGTGTGGCATGGTTGGTGCTGCAGAATTGACTTCTGCAAATCCAGAAACCTCTTAAATTCAGAATGGTTTCTTTCACTTGCTATGGTCCTGGGGCTTTAGCCTGTGGATAAAGATGTCAGTTTTATGCTGTCGTACACAAATAATTGATGTGAAAAATTATGATTGAGACTTAGTGTTTTAGAAGGAACTTTCAAATATGAAAGTCAGTGTTCACTAAAAAAAAGGAAATCCAGATCTTCTTAAATTGATCATGGTGTATGTTTCCAGGTATGTGCTGCTCTTGTTAGACAATGTTTGGGGATCTAGCAGAGCTGTTCTGAGCAGACAGTACTTGGAACTCTTGAGATGATGTATATGAAAGCCCAGAGCCTCTTCCAAATCTATATAATTAGATTTGAAGCATGAATTTTGAAGTACTTTCTCATTCTTTATTAGAGGACCTCAAGTAAGGCTCTGTAAGTGCTTTTCCAATCAGTAGTACATAAATATTTCGGCTATTCCTGGCAGCTGTGTATGTTTGAGAACATTAAGTGGAAGTCAGTATTGAAAATCAAATTAGTTTTTCTGCTAACAAAACTATTATTTGCAAAATTGTGTTTTATTATTCATAATGTGAAATATTAAGATATTAAGATAAATATGGCCAAGAAACTCTTAAAAAAAGAGGGAGAGAAGAAGAAACATTCATATATGTATATATATGGGATTTTCTGCTCTTCAAGATAGCTGTTTTTCTTAGATTTTTCTAAGAATAATTGTGATGTAAGTTGCAAGTACTTCATCTCCTACAAAATCCAACAGTTTTTGAAAAGAGGGTCTTAACAGGAAGCTCTTAAAACCATGAGTCTGGATCTTATTTTATAGAGAGATATTATTTCATAGAGAGATAGAGAGATCTTATTTATAGAGATCTTATTTTATAGAGAGAGAAATGACCATTTTTTACTATATCTTGATGATTTGCTGTTGTTACTAAAACTGCATAACTTAAAGTTGTTATTACTTGACCAATTTTGAAAGTAAGAAAAAATGACTTAAAATAGGATTTGCAGATTTTTCTTGAATAAGTTTTGTGTTTTCTTTGTGTGTTCTTTTGAATAGAACTTCTTGGCATACACAAACAGGCAACAGTAGGCTTTTTGACATTGATGGAATCTCTGAGATATTGTAAGGTAAGCTGTTTTCTACATCATTTAAAAATTTTCTTTCATTAAGCTGTTGTGGGCTTTTTTATCAGTATTATTGTTAATAGTACTTGTCTGCAAGTTAGACACATATGTCATTTTGTTGAACATTTTATATCACTGGAGTCCCAGCTGTTCTGAAAACTAACTGAATTCTCATTAGCTTGGTCACTAACTAGATGACCTTTATGGGTTTACTTTGTATTTCTGATTTTGTTGTACCTTTTTAGGTTGGCTCCTATTTGAAGTCTCCAAAATTTCCCATTTGGATACTTGGCAGTGAAACACACCTCACAGTCTTCTTTGCCAAGGTATGTTAGATGTGGTTTTGGTAACCTCAGGCAGATAAACACCACATAAATTCAAAGTGCAGATTTTGCTACAGTGTGAGTTTTATGTGGCTTTAATGTAAAAACATAGTCACTAAACCTGTTAATTAAGCCTTCCCTTGAAGGCTGAGTTGTTCCCATACTTCATCAATATCTCATAAATTTCAGTGTAAGTCTTTCAGTTTTAGCTTAATTGATTGGGCTGGTGGTAGTTTATGCTTTGGAACACTGTGCTTGGGATAAGCACCGTCTTAAATTTCTATAGTGCAAGACAGAGTTATGTAATAGTTTCATCTCCCTGACAGTATTTTTACAATTTTTAATGTACAGTTGGTTGTTATAGATTAAAAATAAATATCAGGACTGTTACAATAATTTATATATATTCTTTCAGATATCTACTGTAGCCTGTGAAACATAAAATGCTTTTGGGAGGACTCTGAGTTTAAAATCTTGGACCAGATTTTCCAAGGAGACAATTTTTGTTTCTTTAGTTGAAGATTATAAATTGTTTTCCTTAAATTTTATTTTTACAGAACACTTGTTTCTGATTAAAAATTTTATTGAAACTTTGAATGGTACCTACTAGTATATTTATTGGCACTTATTAAAAGTTAACTTCCTTGTACCTAGTATCTTAAAAATGAATTAAAGCTCTGGTTATAAGTCTTCAAAATAAATACTAGAACATATGAAAAAGATAAAGCTGTAAGTTCTTGAACTGTTGAATTTCCTTAAGTAAAACTTTTGCTTAATCTTTAGAAAGACAACACAATGCTTAGACTTTTCTTATTGAAAAATAAACCTCCACAATATATTGGGAGTTTGTGTGTAGTAGTATTTTTTTATCTTTAAACTTAGTTTTTTAAATTTTTTAATCCTTTAAATTAATTAGCCAGTGTTACACAATGAATATTTTTGCAAGTAATCCCTAATGTCTGATAAATATTCTTTCTTTCTTTATGAAATAGAAAAATCCTTATTGTCCTTTGGATGTTTGTTTTCTGCTTTACTCTCTCCCCAGTCTCTTAGTAAAGCTTTTTTATTTCAATTTTGAAATTCTTTATCCACAGTTTTTCTGAATGATACCATCAAAGTCAGTACCTTGTCACACAGACAGCACAAATAGGTATAATACCTCTGTTATGCCAGTCCAGCATTCCTATCACAGTGTTGTTGCAGTTTATGTTTAGTGTCTACAGAGACCATTTCCAGACAGAAATCCACTTCTAATCCTCTTTCTTTTAGGATGCTGAAGGCTGTTCCCTGGGTTTAGAGTAACTGGGTATCAATATCTGCTGTCTCCAATTGGTTCTCTTTTGTTCACTGAACTCCACTTAGGCTGTGGAAAACTTCAGCTTGTGATTAATAAAAAGCAGAATAAAGAACTGACATGGTATTGGCAAAGAATTTCCTAGATTTGTTGTTGCTGTTGTTGCTATTATTAGGCAAAGCAGGAGCTGAAGGTGTGTAAAAGCTCTTAGTTTTGGAATTTGCATGTCTAACCTCACCCTTCCTAAAGGAGTGGTTGTTGAGCATTTCTGTTGGAGCAGAGATGTCAGCTACACTGGAAATACGAATTGTGTTGACAAACCATTGTTGTATCAATTGAAGCTATGCATGTCAAAAACTACAGGAAAAAACTTGCTGATTAACCATTGGCAATGAATGCAAGTTGTTAAAGTAGCGTGTGTAGTTGTGTAGATGGTGTTTGATACTGAGGATGTAGCTTCTCATTTGATGGCAAGTTTGATTGCATGAGAAAGAAATTTTCAGAGTGGAAAGAGAAAAATGAACTGTGGAGCCAAAACTAGTGCAGATTAAGTTTGAAAAAAAACAAGTAACTCTTAATTCTTTAGAGCTGCATATATTTTACAGGAGCATAAAGCCTTATTTTTAAATAGAATAATGTTATGCAATTATTAAGCGGAACAGTAGTCACTTTTGTCATTAACTGAGTAATTTGGTATAAAAATCTAGAAACAGCAATCTTCCTAGGCTACTGTTGCTATAGACAACTAGCATAGGACAATTAGGGAACAGAACAGAATCTTCACTGCTGTCTTTCCTTGAGCACGGAGGTTTAACAAGCAAAAGGTTTTACTCAAATTCTGCATACTGCTCTACTTAAAGCAAGCTGGCTGCTGTTCTTTAGTACTCAGATGTTTGACTCAGATTTTTCACATTTGATGAATGATAAACATTGTTCTCCTATCAGTGGAATGAACGATAAGCCACCACACTTTTCTATCTCAGAACATTTTGATTTAAATATTGTAGACTTCTATTGCTGTCTGCCAGAATATACTTGCAGTACTCTGAATGTGGACCGTTCTTTTGTAGCTGTAACTGTGAGAAATGTTTTATTTTGTAAAATAAATAAATCTGTTCATAGCTGCCATTCTAAAACTTTGTATATTTTCAGTGGATTTAAATGAGCAAAATACAACACAGTATCTTTGGCTGAAGGTCACACTTACAGCTTGAAGTGAAATAAATTAACTAAAGTATGTAATTGGGCTTAAGCAGTCTTAAAACTGACTGCTGCATGAAATAGCCGTAAACAGAGACCATTGAGTGAATTCCTAGTTTTAAGAGAAGTCTGCAGTGGGTCAGCAGTTTTTTCTGCTACTAAAAGAGTAAGTTTTATTCTGCCTGCATGGTTTTTATCTCCAAAGCTTGATTGTCACAGCATTCCTGTATGTACCCTGTGAGTTATTAGCCTTGTTTTAGTACAGAGATTTGGATGTAGAGAGAAACAACAAATAATTTCTTCGTTGAAACAGCAATTTTGATTGAAGCATATTTTATTGAAGACAGTATCAGTAGTTTCGTTGTCTGGGACTTAGCCAACCTGTCATCAGCCAAATAATTATTTGTAGTTAGATCTTTTTGGAAAGAAAATAGATTCTGGAAATATGTGAAATGAAACCTTGCATCTTCCATAAATTCATTTCTAAGGTAGACTGTCTTGAGCAAAAATACTACAGCTTGTTCTGCAAATGAGTAAATGTTGAAATCAGAAAGGACATGCGAACATCTGCATTACCTTAATAGTTCTTCGGAACTCTGATACTTATGTGTGTCATAATAGAGTTGGAAAAACTTTTGTGAATCATTGCAGCAGGAGTTCCTAGCAAAGAACCATAAGTAGTACCATCACATTATTTTTCTTTTCTTCACAAATGTGTGTGTATAAAGTCAGAAAGCTGCTTAATGCTCAGCAGTCCAAATTTAACATTTTCTCAAAAAGTAAGTATGGCTATTATTCTTAGTGGTCATGGACTGTGCATTTGCAACAAGGTAGATTTTGCCTGAAAAAGTGAGTATGTAGGTTCTTTGTAGGCTACTAAATCTTCAGCAGCCATCATTTCTGCCTCTCCCTGCCCACCCTTCCTTTCAGTGAATAGGAAAACTTTCACATGGCTTCAGTCCAACGAAAGCAAACAAGGAAGCTTTCATCTGACACACTGAGTTTCCCTGCATGCTCTGTCAGACAGTGTGAAGGCAAATATGTGGTGTTGTAAATGTCCTCTAAAAATCAGCTTTATCATTACAGTCTTTTTGTATTTTTTTTTTTTACTCTTTCATTGCAGGGATAAGAGAGAGTAGGAGGTGGGGCAGCTCTAAATAAGGCTGCAATGTTCTGGATTAAATGTTGTAGGGGCACTTCTTAATTATTTTTATGGTACTCATAACATAGAAGTTGACAAGCTGAGACAATTCAGAACTTCTAGGAATGTCAGAGTGTGGTCAGACACTATATAAAAGAATACCAACAAGTTGAAATGTTATGCAAAATATAACAAGAAAATGTTCCAGTGCAAACAATAGGAAGAACAACAGGAGGTTAATAGGTGCTTTCTAAATACTGTCTGCTGACATGCAAATCCACATGGTGTTGAAGTTTGAATTTGGACTCACTGAAAGTAAAAAGACAGCTTGGAATGACAGTGTGTCTGGTGACTTCTAGGTGATTGAAACTGTCTGTGGGACACTTCAGCTGTACGAGTTTTTAAAAGATTCCGTTAGTTTGTTTCTAGTTCTTTGAGCACACAGGCCACAACAGAATTTGCTATCCATTTTCAGTTACAGCATTGTAGCATTTGTAGACTTGAAGAGTTAGATAAGCAGAGAAAACTCCTGTATGAGAAATCCAAATAAGTTACAAATTACTGCTTTCATTGAAGGAAAATGTCCTGTCCTGGTCCTCTGAAACCACATTGGTTTCGGATTACATTTTTTTATTTTTCTGACTTTGATCACTGTAACCTGTTCTACATATTCTCAGGGCCTTTCTTCTGCATCCTTGATAGTATTGTCTCTCAGGAGAAAGAACATTCACTTCTCTTCCTAAACAGTCTTTTTCGTCAGAGTTCAACTGAGGGGCACCTCAGCGAACACTGACACTGCTGTAGGAGAGCCTAAATGTGGGTCAGTGGTGTTTACCAGAACTGGGCTGAGGGGGAGTGTTAGTTGGTACAGCATTTAAGCTCAGAACAGACAAGTAACAGAGCTTGTCAATGGTTGTGAAAGAAAACAAGATGCATGTGTAAAAATTCAGTCATTATTAGTGTATGTTAACAACTTTGATTTCTACAAAGGTAACCTATGTGTATCCTTTAACTTCAGAACTCACTTTGGAAAGGTAGTGAAAAATATCTACGCCTTTCCTTTTGTTTTTCACTCCCATTCCCAGTGAATGCAGGTAAAGTAGGTTTTCATCAGGGAAGAAATTAAAATCACATTTCAAAGATTCTACTTCAGGAAATGGTTACAGAGCATGTGGATTTAGGGTCTTTAGTTTTCAGGAGTAAGAGGAATTGGTTCTGGTTGGGACAGTCAGGACACCTAATGGAAAAGATATAGATAGGTGAGGCAACTGCAGAAACCATTTCTGGGCTGAAGTAGGATTCCTGTTTTCTCTCTGCTGTTTAAGAGCAGGGAGGCAAATGCTGTTTTGTTTTTGACAAGAGCTGTCACCTGACTAAATCAACATTGAATCTTCAAATGTTTCTATTGGCTGATAATTTGAGAGCTCCTTTCTGCAGGAAGAGACCCCTTTTTAAAATGAATGTTCAAGGAGGGTGTTTCCTGTCGGAACTGTGGGCTCCCAAGAAGAATTTCAGTTACTCTACTAGTTGGTTTAAGATTTGTAGTGTAAATGCTATTGCTAAATGAATTTAAGTTGTTCTGAATAACACAGCAGTTCATAAGTTCATAAGCAATTCCAAATGAGTTTTGGAAAGTAGTAGAAAGGCCAGCTTTGAGGTCTCATTGTTGGCAGGGGACATCTCAAAATACTTCTGAAAGGTCCTACCCTATTCTAGCTTTGTGAGATCACAGAGCTTAACTGTGAAACCTTGTTCTGCTCTTTGTGGGTCTGGTCCGATTTTACTTGCAGATTGATTTGTTCGTATGACAGATGTGTGATCCTTTTTGTGAACAGGTCCTTCTGGACAGTTTGTTTATTGTTTGTTTGGAAGGTTTTCTGTGGGAGAGAGACCTTGTACTTTTTATGTTCATGTCAATGATTTTTACACCAGCATTTATAAAGTAATATTTAGATTTTGTCTAAACTTTTCATTCTAGTAAAAGAGACTCTGTATGTGATGCAACAGTGTGTGGTGGCATATTTGTTTCTAATGAAGCCAGTCCATGACATTAATTTACCCAAAGTCATGGTGTCTTTATCTTTCTTAAAGATAAAATATCTGGAGCATTGTCATTTGTGAAATCTCTGGGGTTTTTTTGGTGGGGTTTTTTTCAGTTTGGTTAGGTTGTTTTTTTTTTGGAGAGGAGAGGTTTGTTTGGTTTCGGTTTTTTATTTAATTAGAAATGTAGTTTTGGTTTTAAGTGGAGGTGGCTTTCATGAGAAGCTTAATCATCATGCAGTTTTTAGGTTTGCTCAGGAGAAATATTTGTTTCATTTTATTTTCCTGTTTCCCCACATTGTTTGAATGCTCAGCCAGCTCTGATAGCTGCTAGGAAATACCACATCTCCCTGTCTGCTCACAATTTTTGATGGTCTCTACTTCAGCTTTACTAAAAGAATTTTTAAATACTGGAGAAGGCAAAGCTCCTCTGAGTTGCTATACTTATTGAAAAGAGTTTATACTGAAGTGTTACACATTTTGGTACTATTCTGTGCTCAGGTAGGTGAGAGAATGCCTTTGTGCTGACTCTGGGCACATTGTTTCCACACCTAGATGAACATTTGTAAAGTGGGTGGTGGGGAGTAGTTCTAGCAGTTCCAATAGAAACTTTCGATCCAGCAACATTTAGATATAAAAATTGAGAATAAAACACTACCACTTGTTGCATGAGATACTCTTTGAAATGAAGTCAGGAAGGATGAGAGAATAAAGGATAGAAAGCCAGTGCAATAAGAGAACCTTTTCTAGATCCACAAATCGAAAGTGAAGGAATTTCCCAGAAACTGCTAAGCTCTCAATTTAGTGTGTTGTAGAAGCACTTCTGAATTGGAAAACTTACAAAGAAAATATGCCAAAGTAATGGCCACGAATATCCCATTAAACATTTTTAGGAAAAATGTTTCCTTAATCATTTCAAGTCTGTTTAAATACAGTTAGGAAGACAAGTGATTCTAGAGGTCATCCATCAATTTACTTTTCCAGCTTCCTAGTTCCTTTCAAAATTTCTGCTTGCTGAGTTTGCATTTCAGTTGGTGAAGAAACAAACTTTTGTCTGTTTTTCAAAGGTTAGCAGTAGGTTGTGGGAACATAATTTGAGATTAATGGGTAGTCATCTGCTTGAGACAATATTTTGGCAGTAGCATGGTGGATACATTGTCTCTGAACACGAGCTAGCTCTGTGTTTAGTGGAAAGCTTGTTGTGGTGAACATGTAAAGCAGCTGTTTTGGAAAATGCACTGAGCAGTATAGAAATGGTGGGTCATTTCCTGTCCGTTTGTAGGCAGTGCTGTCCTGAGGAGTACATTTTCCTTTTCCTCATATTAGGATATATGACTTTGATATGTAAACTGAAATTGGGGGCTGGAAGGTAAAAAGTTGGGTCCTACCTCATAGGAGAACTTCTAGAAGGAATTGCAGCCTCCTGTGTGTTGAAGGAGGAGGCTATGAGCAGCATCTAGTTTGCATGTACATTAGCCTACCAAGGGAAAGACTAATTTTTAGAGAAACATATTTTAGTTGTTTTGTTCTTCTTGGTAGTACATGCAGAGTGGTTTGCAAATAGTAAATACATCAAAGAAATTTCTGAATGCAATTTTGTAATTTATAAATCACTCTATCAAACAAATTTTGAAAACAAAGGTGCTAGATAGAAACAAAGCCTTAAAACCTAAACTACTGTCTTCCAAAATATGGAATTTTGTTTGCTTGTAGTATCACAATGAAGAGAAGGCAAATAAAATGAACAACTTCTCCACATATTCCATGTACCTTTACATGAGGCAAGAGGTAGAAATCATAAACCTTGATAGTGCCAGACTCTCACAATCCATTTTTTGCTTTACAAAGCGCCTTCCTTTTTTACTTTATCTTTTAATTGTAGCCTACTAACTGCAAATTATTAATATCAGATAATGATACTGGGAATAGTAAGACTTAGAATTGGGAATGTAGTATTCACCACGTGACAGAATGGTAGTTCCAGCTTATGAACTGGTTATCTACCTGTCATGTGTTCTGTTTGAGAAAGTGAATCTCTATGAATGGCTGTTAATCCTTGCTCACATGTTATAAATACATTTTCTGGATGGAATCCGAGGAATCATTCTTCCCTTTACTATTTTTCTTCCTGAGAAAATGTCCTGAAGTCATTAATGTATTACAGAACTTAGGAAACAGAGAGTTTTAAATATAGTTATTGAATGCCTATTAAAGATATTTTTAAGTGAAGTGTTCTTGGGCTAAACAACAGGGAAATTACTTTGTGGCCATTTGTCTCTCTGCAAGTTTTTTTCTCCGAAATGTCTGAAGACCAGATGTTCTTTCTGAGCAGGGCACCATGTATCCTTGGAAGTGGAGGATTACATATTTTTTTATTCAGCTTGCTTTATTCCCATGTTCCCAAACCCTACTGGGATAGATGCAGGAACTAGAAACAGTAAATGAGACTGCCAACATGACAACATACGCTTCAGTAATAAAAATACACTTTAAAGTAGTATCTGTTGTAGTCCTGCTCTGAAACTTTGTGCCAAGTTCTGCTTTTTGCAAAACTCACAAACTGCCTAATAAATGTGGGACATGACAGATTGAACTTGTGTAGAGAATCTCTATCAGAAGACTTTAGGTCATTTTATAAATGGCAGGAGCCTGGTTGAAATCGCTTTGGGTTGTAGCTGTTGTTTGATCCACAGAACCTTAATACATATGACAGCTGTGGAATCCCTGGGAACATGGAGTGAATCCATATACAGCATCGAATTTAATCCAAATACAATCACAAAGATTTTTAGCAACCAATTTCTAACCACTTTTTAAAAGGCGTTGAAAAATAAGTTTTTCTTTCCTTTATTTACTCCTTTCATTCCGATAGCAGCTTTGTTGCATCCAAAATGAAAATAACATCTGTGACCTCTTTTGATAAGGCAGCTCTACTTTCAGGTTAGGATATGTGAATGAATGAATTGAAAGTCTAAATGTGGAAGAATACAAATACAGAGAAAAGGCAGGGACGGGGATTGTCTATGGAGGAGGGACCTTTGAACTCCTAGCAAAGCTGAAGCACATTTAGTGATATTTTAGACATTGCCTTCATCTTCTATTTTTCTCCTCTTACAGAACATAAGAAGTTACATGTGATTAGCTATGTGAATAATATATTCTATTGTTTGTAAAACTGTAGTAAGCTTATTTCAATATTTAAGTGCATTTTTTCCAGTGTTGGTTTGTTTTACACAGGAAGTGTATGAAATCTGTTTTCTCTTTGTATTACAGAGAGTCCAATGCCATTTTCCTCTACCAGTTGATAGTTTGGGATATCTTATATATGTACTTTAGGAATAACTGTTACAGAGGGGTGCCAAAGTTGTCAGTCAAAGAGACTGTGGTTTGAAAATATTGAAACAGTGCAGGTGTATTTAGAGAAGAAGTTCAGTCACTGCCTATGCGTAGTTAAGAAAGTTCATGCAGCTGGAGTGAAGTGAGATGGGCTTTACTGTATAATATAGCTTTAATGAAAAAATATCACAAGTTTTGTATTAATAAAAGAATAAACGTACTGGTTTTTTAGAAGCTAATTGCTCTATTCTGCTACTGTTGGAATTAGCTACCTGAAATAATATACTTCAAATATGAACATAAACAACAATACTGTTTTTATAATATATGAAACTGTGATGTTTATGAATATTTAGTATTTTCTTTGTACATGTGGCAACATGTGCATCTAAAGATTTCTTAAAATACTCTTTACCAATACTGAATAACAGTGGATTACATGCTGTTATTAATATACATTTTTTCATTGCTTCACAGAGCTTGTACATTTCATATGAAAAGCCGTAAAATATTACTGTTAGGTTAATTACCCAGGCTAAAAATTGTCCTTTGGAAACACTTGTCATATTTGAGTTATAAAACAATTGATCCAGTCTATTTTCAAAAACATTTCATCGTTCTGGATTGAAGCAAGCCAGAGGGTTTTTCATCATCCCAAGAGAAAATTACATGGTTTGAGTGGGAAACTGAATACTATAAGCTGGTTTCCAACATTAAGGGCAGCTTTCAGTTTTGTGAGAACTGTATTTAGGAAGATTTAAATTTCTGCAATACATCTTCACTGGTTTTAGACTTTGGTATCAAATGTTCCTGACATACTTGTTCATTTCCCACCTCCTTATTGTAATTCCCAAATAGAATTAGTATGTTAATACTCGCCACTGTGTTGTATAGCAATCAGCTCGTGCCTATAAACTGAAATAGTATTAGATGTAGAAATAGTATTTAATACTAGGTATTAATTTTTTTACATGGAAAAAGGGTAGCATTATAATAGAAGCTAAAGTTCATCTTGAGTGAATTATATTATGGAGGTTTTGGAAGTCATAAAGCATGGAATTTGCCCACTTCCAGCTTGATTCCTCTTAGGAACATAGTGTTTGTATAGCACTGCATTCTGTCTTAAAAAAAACCTATGTGAATATAATTTGAAAAGCTGCCCTTTCAGATTAAGATTGTGACTTGAGGGTAGTATGTAATTTAGTTATTAGGTAAGAATTCCTGTAAACTCCAATTTGCTGACTCCTGGTCTATAATCCCAGTAATCTATTTTTGCTTTCAAAACAAAGACCTTGTGTTGATGAGCAAAACAAGCTAGTAACTGAATAAGAAAAAGTCTATATACCTAATCTTTATTGGTTCACAGTAATCTCTTGTGGTCTGTACATGAAAGCAAGGAACATGTTGAAGAAGCTCTTGCTTTTTAATGAGTCACCGAGTGCATTGTTGCCTTCTTGGGATGTTTTAAACTAAACCACCACCATCTCTGGCAATGTAACTGTTAAACAGGTATTCACTGTACTTTTGAGTTTCTCTTATTTTAAAAAACTGCAGTGCTGTGGCTTTTTTTGTTGGCTGTCTTATTAAACCATCCTCTCCCACAGAAACGGAGGATATATTGTGGTTTCTGTAACTTACTTGAGTGTATGTTAAAAGCCCCACTGTGCAGATGAATAGGCTGACAGGGTCCTCAGATTTCTGTTGTTAATTCTTCCTCTTTGGTTTGTGTTCGCTTTTCCTCCAGAGCCTCACCCCACTCTTGGATCGAGTAGGCTCTCTTTTCTGTCTGATAGTGTGGCTGAAGGTGAAAAAGAATTCGAAGTAGTCCATGTGTAGCTTTTCATTCTTCCCTATTGAGAACTCTCTTCTGTTCTCAGCAAGGTACTGCAGGTACTGTAGAGTAAGAAGAGTCCTTTCACTTTTGCAAGACAGTGTGCGGCTAGAGCCAGTTTGCTTCCTTTTAACCACCTTGTTGCAACAAATTGCTTGCCATCAATGTTCCTCCTCCACCACCACCACCACTATCCTTTGATGAACACTTTCAGATAAACTGTTGTCTTTTCCTGTTCTAAACTACAAGGTCTATATTTTATTTTCTGACCCCTGATAAGAATATTGCTACTTTGGGGGTGGCATTCTTCCTATGGTGTCTTTTTCCTCTCTTTTTCAACAAAAATATTTTCTTTTGGCATTTTCTGAATCTCATATAAACTCATAGCCTCTCTTCAAGGCTTAGGAGGATACAGTATATGATCTTTGACACCTGCCATTCTGAAGTGAAAATAGTTGTGGCTGCAGAGCTCTTGTATAGCAACAGATAAATCAAGGACCTTTCCTTCAGTTTTTCCATGTACACCTCCAAAGTGGGAAAAATCTTATACTCCTTCAAGTATTCTTTGGGTATATTCCAGTTGTTTGACATTTTTTAATGCCTTCTCTCAGGGAAGATAATATGCTGCAGAGCAATCTCACATTCCATTGGCCAGCACAAGAAAATGGTGGTAAGCAGTCTGTGCAGGGTACTGCTGTCACTGCAACAACCAGGGGCAGTGCCCCTGGCAGACTACTGGTGTGGATGATGGCCCTGAACACAAATGGGAGTCTTGAACTAGTCTTCATTGGCCATCCCTCTGTTCAGAGCCAGGCTCATAGTCTTTTAAACTACGTTTATGTCAGTAACATCAAATTCTTTAGGACAGACTTTGCAGGTAAGGGCTCTAGGATTTGACTTGCTTTGTTACCACAGCATAATTCTGTAACTGTCCCTTTTCAGACAGGCCCTTCACAATAGTCTGCCTAAATTGATAGCAGACTGAGTTGGTGAGTATTTTTAGAATCAGTAACTTCATACCTCAGCGGTCTCAATACTTCATCAGTAGTGCCTAAGAGGAAACAAGATCTATGACCTCTCCATAACTGTTCAGTTATGATTTGTATGATGGTAATAACAGCCTCGCATTTTAGATCTTAAGGACTCTCTTTTCCTTGGTTTGATAAATAGCCTCTAGGAAAACCTACAGAAAAAGCTGTTACTTAATTTCAAGCAATGCCCAAGTTCTGTTAAGCCCTCTTCATCTTAATGAGAATCAACAACTGGATTTTTATATCACTCTAAGACTTTGAGCCTATTTTTGCTGCTGTAGCGATGATAGCTTTCCTGCTTTTCAGCTGGTACCTGTCTATGTTAAATTTTACTTTTTGGTTCACTTCCTAGCCAATCCCTACAAGTAAAACTACCTGATACCTTTAGGACACATAACCTCATTTGTATGTGTGGTGATGCATACGGCACTTCTGCTCCTTGCCTTCGAATAAAGCTGCATTCAAGTCTATTCTCTCTCAGTTAAGTGAGTTGTTATATCTCAGGCTGTAAAGAGCATTTCAGTTCTGACTTTGGTAGCAGGATCCCTTCACCTTTTGAAGAAGAACATTCTCTGTGTCCTCCGGGGTACATACTGTAGTGGAAGTGGAGATTCATTGCAAATGAATTATTACGGCCACAGGAGGAACTGAAGTTGCACATTCTTTTTTCAGAGCACTGTCCAGTTTGAAATGCATTCAGGTCATGTGTGAAAGACCTGTGTGTCCAAATTATAATGATACAGTTACACAGTACATCAGTAGGATTGTGTGAAGTGTCTTTTCTCTTTCAAAAGAATCTCCAAAGGAACCTTGCTGACACATAAAATCAAAATTTCTTTTTGAACCAACTCCTCACTGAGATGCTCTGCCTGGCATCCAGTTTCAACAACCAGTTGTGAGCCTTCTGTTTCCTCTGCAAAATTGAAATTGGGCAAGGGATTCAGAGTCAGCTAGAAGCATGGGAATCAGTTTCAGAGAGCCCATCAACCTTGTTTTCTTAGGAAGCCATTTTGGAAAAGTTGGTGCCTTGAAAGCCACTGATTATAGCATTGAAAAATACACACTTGTATTACTCTGTAATACAAGACTGGATTAAATAAACTTCAGTTCTCCAGATGCAGTTAAGCTACAGCAAGTTTAAAAGTTGATAAATGATCAGTGTTTCTATATTGTTTCTAGGTAAATTCTGAAGAAGAAAATTAGTGTTACAATATGTAATTCTTCCTCATGTCACTCAGTAGTGGTAGTGTAGAACCATAAAGCAGTTCATGTGCAAGCAGATTTAATTTTTCAGGGCAATGGGTCTTTCAGGGTGTAATCTTTGTAAAAATTCATAGCCAGGGTTTCAGTGTGGCTTAGCCATTAGGTTCTGCTTTTGATTTGTAGAATGAAAACTTCTGGAATGTTTTCATTAAAACTTTTGAAGAATATTTTTTGCCTCTGAGGCTAAACATGGGATCTTAAAATAACTGGTACTACTGATGAGAATAACTTTCAAAGTAATATAAAATGACTTGTTTGTGTATCACAAGAGCCAATGAGTGAAACATGATTTTTGGGACATGTTGTACTTAGTATTGGAAATAATTATTGTAATTAACTGTTTATGGGATTCCCTTATATGGAAATTTCAATGCATGGGTTACATCAAAATACAATTCATAAGGCTGGGGTGGGGAATATATTTTGGCACATATGGTGAAATATCAGCTTGGGCAGCTGAAATATGTTTTTGTTAGATGTTTATCACATTTTCGGCTTTATTGCATGAAGGAGCTATGGTATTTTTTTTTCCCTAGATACAAATATATGGACCAATTGAACTTTTAAAGTTATCTGGATACTGGAAATGAATGACATGTTAAGTTAGAGGTTGTATGGGATTTGTATATAAAGCGTCTTGCATTTTAAACATTTTATAGGACAACAGTCTCAGTGAAAAGTTAGAAGTATTTTACAGATAAGAGAGGTAGGTTTTTTGGTCATCTCTCTAGGGCAGATGTTTCTAAGTTTCCACTTGAAGTTACTTGCTTAGAGCATCAGTAAATCACATTTAGTGAATAAAAAGTGTTAATATGTAAAAATTTGGAGGCTTTACCATATTTGAAAGTTCCATTGAAAGAGAGAGAATTTTCAGTATTGAGTAATGCATTCAGTGGCTTCATCTCTTAAGTTCTTCCCATGTACACATACACGAACTGAAAAACTAAGGGCCTGAAAAATTAAAATACTAACAGAAATACACCACTTTGCAATTGGACTATTAAAAAAAATGTTGGTAGTTGCAGGAGACTTGCTTTGAAGAATCCGTTTTGCATCACATGAAACTGTGGAAAGTACTACATTAACAAGATAATTTGTGGGTAGGGAGGACAACGGAAATGAAGTCTTTATTCTTGGATTACATTAAGATTGTGTGGAAAGAACTGCATACTCATAAACCAAAGTAGAACTATGTAGTTTACATTTGAAATTATATGTCTATGCTGTTGGAAGTTACTTTGGGTTATATCCTTCCATACCATTGGAAATTTTAAGAGTTCTCCCTTGTTACACAGGCTTTGTGAGCTGCTGATTCGTTAATAAGAAACTACCACTAAAATATCCCTTCTTCAGAGTTAAACCCTGAATATTGAAATCACTAATCATATTGTTGTTAATAAGCTTTGTATGCTATGGCATCAGTGATTTTAAACTGAGAAATGTTTGCATTAGTTTACTGTAATACACTGTGATAATGAAATCTACTCCTGCTTAGTATGTTTTGTATTCCAAATTATTGAAGAGTTGATCACATATTACAAAATTTCGTAATGTATGTATGTACCTTATATAATAAAGTGTTACCCATTATGACAGGGTATGTGCTCAACAGCTGCACAACTTCATACATTATTTGGCATCATGAAACTAATTGTGTTGAGCTAATACGGTCTTTTTATCTGAAAGTACTTTAAAGGATTTTAGAACGTATGTAAACATAAAGATACACTGTTAAAATACTGGTTTTCTGTAAGTATTCTAGTTATCATTCATTTATAAAATCAGTTGAAAATTTTTCATTAAACAGTGGGTTTGTTTCAATTAGGTCATATTTATGTATCCTTAAAATTACATTATTATGATACTGAACTAATGCAAAAATCCAGCATTTAAAGTTCCAGTATGTAAAGCAAGCAATTTCCAAGTTGTTCTTACTCAGAGAGATTAGCAGGACAAAGGGACTCCTTAGTTTCTTCTGTGCACTTTCCCACTTGGAGCTCTTGACTACAAATGATGGGAAATGTAGTTTCCAATTAGCTTTTGTGCCACAACATCCACATGAAAAGACTTGCATAAAATTTGTCTAGAAGTTTGTGGAATAATCTTTAGCATATTTCTTGATTGTTTTATGTCACTGTCAGCAAAATTGCCAAATTATCTTTTCTTCTGTTGTATTGAAATTTTCATTAATTTAGGTTCCAACTGGGTGTCATGTGGCTAAATATTTTCTTAGTAATCTGTATCTGAAGTAAAATATTTTGAAAGTTTTCTTCATGGTTTTTTTTCCCATACCCATAGGACATGGCCCTTGTTGCTCCTGAAGCACCTTCAGAACAAGCAAGAAGAGTTTTTCAGACATATGACCCTGAGGGTAAGGGCTTTACTTTGTGCTGAAATAAGAATTTTTTAAAAGAAGTGTACTCATTAAGAGAGGAATGAAATGCCTAGTCCTTAAGAAATGCTCAGTACAGGAGTCAATCTACAAGTGACATTGAGCACCCTGGTCTACTAGAAGGTCTCCCTGCCCATGGCAGGCAAGTTGGAACTAGATGATCTTTAAGGTCCCTTCCAGCCCAAACCATTCAATAATTCTGTGAAGAAATTATCTGAGAATTCTGTGGTAAGGGAGGTTGTGCAATAGGAAGTAGAGTTTTTAAAAGAGACGTTTTTTAACCTTGTAATGTTCTTAGTAAATAACAAAAAATTTAATTATCCTATATTAAATTTTCATGAAACAACTGATCTGATGTGATTCATTCTTCATGAGATTTTGTTCTTGAATGTATGCAGCATACACGGAAAATTTTCTTATGTTTTGGAATACAAAGAATTCTAGCATTCAGGTACTTTTTTAACTAATAAAAAGGAAAAAAAGGTACAGTTATTATCCCAAGGTACCTAGTGGAGAACTCTATACAAAGATTGAATTCTTAGCAAGTATTAAGCTTCTAAGCGTATGAGTGATAAATCCAGTTTCTGTATTGCAGTCTTCTTTTTTTTTTTTTTTTAAAGAGTGAGAGAAGCATTTGAAAACTGCTTTCCTTCTAGAACCCCACCATACAGATAAAGATATGTAGTATTGTATTTTTGAGTGAAATTTGTTCTCCTGGAAAGCATTTTGTTTCTTTTCATCACAAGAAGCTTTGCTACTTCTTTAGATAATGGTTTTATACCTGACACTCTGCTAGAAGATGTAATGAAGGCTCTGGACCTTGTTTCAGATCCTGAATAGTAAGTATAATACAATCTAAATACTGCAGAAGTATCAATTAATCACATTAATTGTCATTTAAGGCTTTTTTTCTGAGTTCACTTAACCACATGTCTGTTATAATTTCGGGTTGGTTTTGGTTTTGGGTTTTTTCCTTTGTTTGGATTTTTTTTTCCTAGTTTACATTTTGGACACAGAATGTTATTTTGAAATGTTAAGCTTTAAATTAAACAGGAGGAATTAAAACTAAGATGTCTCTAACTTTGGTACTGATATCTAGAAGCAAAAAAATCCATTAGACCTACTGCATTACTATGTTCTTCTTTGATAGTCGGGATTATCGGGATTATAGTCTGTATAGTAATGGAGGGGAAACTGTGTGACAGAAGAGCTAAACAATCAAGGTATTCAGAGGCAAATTTGGATTACCACTGGATCTTTCTGCAGAATTTTAAGCTGAAGCTGCTTCAGTTACAGATTTTTTTCCACCAGCACTCGGGACCTAGTAGTGTTTATAATTGCCATTTATTTTCAGAAATGATACATTGGTTCCCAGGACTAGAGTTAAAACTCAAATATTTTAGCTCTAATATGGGCAGACAAGACTAATATTAAGTGACAACAGTTAACCTTCAATGTCAAAACTTACTATGTTTTGTAACTAAAGGCTTAACCCAGAAGGAGGGCCAAGGGCTTGAACCTTTTTAGTATTCCAAAAGATGCTTCTGCTCTCCTGTAAGCATTTAGTCTAGTTTACTTGGGTCAAAACTGGAATGAATATGGAGACTGCAAGCTTATTTACCACAGCCATCTGAAACATGATTGAGCCCACCTTCTGTCCTTTCAAATGTTTAAAGTGTAATGAAGTTTACTGAGTTGTTTCTAGAGGATAGGAGTGAAAATTGAGAGATACCCAAACCAAAAAAAAGTACAAGACAAAAGGCTCACATTCATATTATGACAGTAAGTGGTGAAATCTGCAAAAGATTTTTTTTAAAGGAAGGGAAAGAAAAAAGCCATCGTTTAATAGGTTTGAGAACCTTTCTTTTGCCTTTTTGTTTGGCTGTCTCAATAAATCTGCAGAAATCCTCTTTCTTCATTTGATGCCTTGAGAAGCCAACCTGGAAACAGAGACTAGACAGGAGTAAGGGAATAAAGGTGGATATTTATTTGAAAGGCCTTCAGAGGTACACCCTGGGCAGGCCAAAGGCTACACCCAAGATGGACAACAAGTCACGAGTTCTTCACACTTTTATAGGTTTGGTCCATTTGCATATCAGCATAAATTCGCCAATTAAACTTTAGCTAATAATGTAATTTCCCCTCAGCTTGCCTCCCTCCTCAAGATGGTTTACACATTTTGGGCCTAGGATGGTCTGGGTGTCCTTGAAGAGTGAGCCTGGAGAAGCTTTGTTATGTCTATCTTAGCATGAGAGAATGGCAGCTAACAGGCTGCAAGACACTTCAGAGTTACACACTAGGAATTTGAAAAATATGGAAGCTAAACCCTAAGGCATCACATTCAGCAGTTTTTCCATTTGGCTGTTTGACTTTCCGGGCATTTGTGGCATAGCCCTTTTCTGTTTTATTGTGCATAGCACATCAAATATAAATTGATGTATGAAGAGCCAGTCAAAAGACCTGCTGTATTGAAAAGCCATGATCAAACCATGGAATATGCAGTCTTAAATCATGTCCTCTTAAATAAATGCGTTGCCTAATACTATTATCTTGAGAACCTACTCTGTTTTGGTTCTAAATGTTGTGTCTTTTCAGTGTGGAACACAAGTAAAAATAATTTCTTTCAAAATCTATACAGGCTGTTTTGCTTGTTTTTTGTTTGTTTGTTCTTAAGGAAAATTAAAGGCTTTGCTTCAAATGTACTATTTAAATTTGTGATGATCTAATCCAAGGCTTTAAGTTTCTCAGAATCTCAGGGTGTATGAAGATCAGACCTGATTAGGATTTTAGAACTGTAGAGGGGAAAACTCTGTAGAGCAGACAGGAATTAGCAAGGTGACTTAGCCAGTACTGAATGCCATTGCATGTGTTTTAGTAAAATTTTTTATTCTTTTAGTAAACATATCTGAGAACCCACCTGTCTCATTTGTTTTGCCTGTTTCTAAAAACCATTTGATGCCCTTTGCTTGTTTTTTGTGAGCACATCTGTCAATCTAGATTTAGCTTGTTTAAATCATTTTATGCTCTCTGTCTGTTTGACCAATAGTGGAGGCTTTTGTCCCCACACACTTCTCAGCCATAACAGTACAAAGACCATCACCTCAACACTCGTAACCTCTTCAGTTCAGGTGCCAGGCTTTGCACCGAGGACACTGAAGCACAAGCACACACATGTTCAGTAGCTCTGCTGTGGTACCTAACATTGAAAGGTGTTAGGGATTTGCTGAAGGAAAAAGCCTCAGTTGAAACATATCACAATCCAAGTTTATTAAATCTACCCTCTTGCTTAATTGATTGAATTTTGTACACTGGCCATATTTAAAAACTTACGGGGCTCTGTATTTTTAAACAGTTCTTGTATTTCTTTAGTGGGTATATACCTTGCTTTAATTTTATTACGTAATTTTTTTTAATGCACTTAAAATTATCTGTCATGGTTCTGTTTGCAAACACAATGTTTTTGCAACTCTGTTGCAGCATTTCAAGAATTTGGACAGGTTTCAAACAGCCACTGAAACAGCCAAAATTTTGTACTTTGAGAGCAGTGAGAATGAGAAACACAAGGATTGAAGTCCAGTATCTTGCAAATCCTCAGTCGTGGTTTCACTTGAGTAGAGAATTTTTTTAAAGATGATAAATTAGCACAGTTTATAGGATATCACAGTCAGTGTTATGAATTTTAAAATTCTTCTTCCGAGGACCTTAACAGAGCCACTCTCTTAAGATGTGCATAATATATCCTCTGTGTGTTGAGGGGGAAACAAAAAGAGTCCTAATAATTTATTACTAGTTCTATGTTAGGACCAAGAAAGGAAGTTACTTAAAGATGAAGACACTTAAGGGCTAGCCAAAAGGACAAAGTGCTTCTGTACAACAATCGAAAAGACCTTGGAAACGACACCTTCTGCCCACATCCCCCCACAAAAGACACCTGGGATGGTTAAAGGCCTACACAGTAAAAGAGGCATCTGTGAGGAGCTAAGAGTGTGTCTTCTGAAAGGAAAACGTAGTGCATACATGAAAAAGAAAGGGAAGAATCTGAATTTGTGGAATGTTAAATGTAAATACAATATAAAGTAGAGTTAAAATCTTCTGTAGACTGATCAGCAGTTATAAAAACTAATAGAATTCTTCTGAACCCATAAGTGCCAAGATGCTTGCAAGAGGTTTGTAGTTCTGATAGATGACTCCCAATGTTTAAAAGTACTCAAAGTCAATTAGAAAAGTGCAGTGAGTTCTTCATACTCACCTGGGAAGGTGGTGGGGAGCAATTCTCCTCATCACTGGAGAAGATTACTGAGAGGTTCCACACTTAAGCCTTTTTATGGGTGGTCAGAGTAACGAAGATTTTAAGTGTCAAAAGAAGTAATAAAAAACCAAAATCCTGAAAAAACATCAGAATGACATTGCTGAACTACTTTAGGTTACCTACCGCTGTGAACTGTGCTGGTACCAAACAGTATCAGAATGAGAATGTGACAAATGAACAGTAGCACTTAGAAAAGGATTTGAAGGCCAGTCTGGGGAGAATTCACATATAAATATTTTGTGTGTAAACATGGAATAGGAAGGAATGTTGTTTGTAGATAAAGAATTCATCAAAGAGTAAAAATGTCACTTTTTATTAATGGAGGGAGATAATTAGACAAATTTTACAGGACTTTGTATTAAGTCTGTGAATTCTGTTAATTTCAGCAAGGATTTGACAGTAGTGATTTGTGTGATTGTTGCTGATACAAATGTGTTTGAGGTGTTGAAAAAAAAAATGTGTAAGAGCAGCAGAAGATACGGTAACAGAGAAGTGTCGGTACAGTAAATGTGGATTGGTCGCTCAGGGGATAAAGCAATGCTGATTTCGCATACACGCTGCTGGTGTATGAACTAGATATTACTGGTCAGGAAACATCTCTAGATTTAAACTGGCAATGATAGACATATGGAGTGGGATTCGTAGGAGTTATGTCATTGTATAAATGCCTGATGTTTCACTCCATCTTGGAAAAAGAATATTGTAGAAAGGTATCAGGAAGGCAACAAGGCCAATTAAAGATACGGAATACCATTAGTGCAAGGAAAAGGTAGGTTAGGACTGTTTGACCTGGAAAAGATAGACGACCATCGACACAGTAAATAGGAAATGATTGTTAATTGCTTCACACAATACAAAAATGAGGTGTTATCAAACTGAATTATCAGGTGACAAGTTCAAAACAGAGAAGACACTTAGTCCCAGAATTCATATTTTAATTTGAATTTTTTGAGTGGAGTTTATTAAGAGCCAAAAGTATGTATGGGTTCAAAGCCAATTAGGCACATGCATGGAAAGAAAAATATATATCTTTGTGTTTTAGATACTGCCTGTCACTGAAGATGTCTTTGAGCAGCAGACTGCTGGAAATGGGGAGGGTAAACTAAGGATGTGTGTTTGCCCTGTTGTACTCTATCGTAAGCATCCACTACTGACCAGTGTCAGGAACAGGATACTGGGCAAGACGCTCTGTTGGTTTGACCCAATGAGGACGTTCTTGTGTACGGTACAACTTGTAACTAAAGCAGAGGGCTAGGTAGATGCAAATAGATACAATCTGCTGCATGTAGAAATATATTGCTTAAATAGATACATAGACTTATAACTGACCTTCGTTTGCAGTGACCTGAAATTAGACTGTAGTCATGCAGTAAGGCTTCCAGATTAGTATTGTTAGTATTTCCATTGTTTGTTGGTTCTGGCTTCTTTGATATCAAGTATGTGATGTAAATAAGAAACGTATCTGTTAAATTTAATTTTATTTCAGCATACTTAGAAAATCTTGGAAGGTTTTCAAATCTCTGTTTAATAACAGGTTGTTTGGCAGTGACAGGGCTATATTTGAAAGGTGGCTGTTTTTTGTATCTTTAAAGAATTCTTACAAGACAGCAAAATGCCTTTTAGGCTGTAAACCTGGTTTTAGATTATATGGGTTTCAAACTATTTTACCAAATATGGTGGTCCTTCAGAATTATCACTTATTTAATTTAAAATAACAGATTACTTTTATTTAAAAATAACCATGTTTTGGCAACTTGCATGCCATTCTGGTGCAGTTGTCACTTACGATTAAAAATAGAATAGTATTGCTATACTTGGCAGTCAGTACTGTGGTAGCACAGCATAACTTAGTCATGCAAGAATAAAAGTGTCTTACTCATACTTTTATATTCAATGTTCTTATCTTAGTGTAAACCTCATGAAGACCAAATTAGACCCAGAAGGACTGGGCATCATACTACTGGGTCCCTTTCTGCAAGAATTTTTCCCTGAGCAGGTAATCAATATAGCTTTATTGCTGCAGAGCATTGTCTATTCTGTTTGGCTTTGAGATTCATTAAAAACTTTCATCAATATCACACGAGTAATTTTTGATAAATATTGCATTCATTCAACTCAGCTGATCAGCAGATAACTTCTGTATTCCACACAAATGGTAGACTTCTGTTTTCTGTAACATGTCCATGATTTTGTCAGCCTTACACTGGAAGGAAACTCCATTGTAGCAACAAGTTCTAAATTTAATTTCAGGAAGTACACAATCATTTTGCATATGACATTGAATTGTTTCCTTACTCAGAAAGTTCAACTGAGTTTGGTTTTTCTGAGAATAAATGACCATACTGGTTTTATCAATATTAAAAATATTGCTAACAAATGGGAAAAGGTTGCAAACATACTTAAAACTATTTTTATGTACATTTCTTAATAACGTAAAATCTTGAACAGTTTAAAAAAAGTCATGATAGACTTAGGTTTTACATATGTGGAAGTTAGGGTATTAGAAAATTATTTTCAAACTTTCAGCCCGTTCCATATATTCTTTCAGATTGCAATGCTACTGAGAGGCAGGTGTTAACCTAGCACTGCTATTCTCTTTTCCCTTTGCTTTGGATCGCATTTTCCTGCCCTCACACTGCCTCCCTGCCACCAGGAGCCTCTTTAAAAAGATATGTGGTGAACCAGAACAGGGAGCTGGTCTGGGTAAGAGCTCTCTTTGCAGGTGTGTGGGGGCTTGTTCCATGGCCATGCACATGCTTGTATTGGCAAAAGAGAGCAGGTTTACCTGGGGGTAGAAGGATAGGCTGGTGGAAGCAGGAGAAGGGTTGAGAGGAGTACTTCTTTTTAAAGGGTTTTTAGCTTAATGTGTCACTGAAACTATGTGGCTTAATTTTTACAATCAAGGAAAAGTGGAACTGCTGGGTTTTAAGTACATTCAGCAAGATTCTTTTTGTTAAGGATTGAGCAGCACTGGGTATAGTATTCTGTACTATGAAACATTGTGGTCAGTCAAAAGACACTAGAATTGCACTGCCAAAGATGGTAGGGACTGAATATATCATTCAGAGGCTTTCATCATCTAGAGGAAAGTGAAAGAGGAGTTAGTGTTCATTTTCTCTGGACTTACAGAATTATATCCACATTGTATTTTTGCCAGCTGTTTCTTCTTCCTTTCATTTGTTTATACAGAAGTGGAAATATATGCACAATTGAATATAATTTATTTTTTATAATTATATTACGTTTGCAAATCTGGAAGACTCCACTGCTTAATTTTAGGCCCCAGATACTTAGAATGAAGTTCAGAAAGCCAAAGAACATCCTCCATAACTGGCTGTGTCTAAACTGTCTGATACCATGGGCCATAGATAGCTGGGGTAGAAAAGAGCCATTGTATGGGGCTGCTGCCTCTCTTTCCTGTTGCAAGGGCATCATTGACTGAAGAAGGGAAGCTGGAGAACAAATCTGTAGTGGAATCTGTAGTGGAATCATGGGCAGAGCCCTGCCTTGGTCACCTTGGTGGAGGAACTCTTTGGCTGCTGTAAAGTTGGAGCCTCCGAGCCTGTCTGTCAAGTGCTAATTCCCTGCTGCATGTGATTCCCCACCACTCAAGTTTTGCCTGTCCTGTGAGACCTTCACTGGCTCCAGTACAAAACATGGGAATTGTTACTGCCTTATGGGTGCTATTTGAGCAGTCCGCATGTTTTGGACTGGAACCTGCCAGTATCCATTTTTTCAGTCTGTCTGTACTCTGTGGATCAGGTAGCAGTAGCTCTTACCCATACTGACACCTTGCTTAGAATTCTTTCTGAAAGTGAAATTCTGCACAAAAGATTAATGTCTTTGTTTCACATGCTGTGAGGAAATAGCAGATACCAGTGATGGCTGGAATTGTTGATGTTAATATTTGAACATGTAGCTAGGGCTCAGGAGATCTAGATTCGATTCCTTCTTCACTGACGATATTCAAACCCCTATTCTTACTCTCCTAGAAAGTACTCAACTCCACCTCCAAAGTAGGAAGGTATCTCAGCTTTCCTTCTAAAAGCTGCTGGCTTAGAAAAAAGTTATTCAGAGCTATTCAGCCTGATTCTTTACTGCTTAGGGCAGTCACCTGGACAGGGGGATTCCTGAATTCCCTGCTAGCCCTGGGTTTTTTTTTTTTTTTGGAAACAATAACTGAATGAAATTCTTAACTTCCATGGGACAGGAAATGGAAAGCAGCATTTTTTTTTCTTTCTGGGTGAGCGTAACTTCCTCAGGCAAATGACTGTGTCCTCTTTCCTCCCAGCAAAGCTCAATTTTATTTATCTCTGTGAAGCAACTTCTGTAAGCAGAGTTACCACTTATCTTCCTTTTCACCACCCTCCCTCCACTGAATAGCCTGGATGGCTGTGAGAGACCCATAGAGAGATAGAGTTTGTGAATCATTCAAGAGTAGAAAAATGAATGAGGGTTTTTGTAATGTGATGGATGTACTGTAACCTGAGCAAATTTATTCTCATTCCAGCCTTTACTTCCATGTGCTCAAAAAAGGGATAAGCTTTTGTTTGGAGCCTGGTCCCGTAGGCATAAAAGAGCTGATACTACACCTGATTTGTGTTTCCTGGTTCAGTGAAATCCAAAGCTTTTGGTCCTCTTAGGACTAAAGCATTTAAACACCTGAAATAGTAAAGGTCAACAAGAGCCAGTACTTATGCTGTTGGACCTCAGCAGAACCAGTGTCTTCAACATTAATTTACTTAGGCATGGGAGTATATTAGCTTTTTAGCTCTCAGTTGGAGGGCCAGAGATTGGATCTGGTCCTAAGTAAAAAACTTTGTGGCATCCAAACAGTCATAAATAAACATGCATTTGTGACTACTGCATAAGGTGTCTGACATTAAAAATTAGGACAGCTTCTACATGGTTAGTGCTGAAGTTGTAGTTCATAGTGTCCAGGTGAACACAAAAAATCATGACTTGCTCATGGGGGCATTACTCATTAATTTACTGTCACCTGTTTTTTTAGTTCTGGTAAGAAAGGTAAAATGAAGATTTTGTCACCTAAAAGAAATGGTACTTTTTAAGTTTCCTTGAGTCTTCTTGTTTGAATGCATCTGTCTAGTTGTAAAAAGAAGAGACTCAAGGCACAGTGTGCGCCACTTGAAATTAACTGTCTTGTTTCTGCTAGGACTCCAGGGTTTCAGAGTCATTCACTGTTTACCATTACAATGGACTGAAGCAATCTAATTATAATGAAAAGGTAAGATTTACATCTAAGCCCTAATAACAGTAACTATGCAAAATGGAATAAAGTTACAGGCAAAATACTCTTAAGTTGAAACAGACGTTTTACAAAGCTATTATTTTAATAATTTTCTTCCAAAATGATATATTTGGAATTGGAAACTGCTTTGTGGTCCTGATCATATTTGAGCTACTATACTGGATTGCTTGGCCAGACCACGTCTCTGAAACTGCATTTTGAAAAGAGCACTTCTCACAGCTACCCATCATAAGGGGGGGTCTGAACTGTAAGGGACAGTGGAGATGGAACATACACAAAATGCAACTTTTAGAAGTAACTCTACATCTAAATTAAGGTGTTTAGAATTTTTTGTGAAATTTTTTAGTAGTCCAGGCTTGCATCAAAAAAATCAGTATTTTTTTGAGTCATTTACTGAGGACTCAAAGATGACCTGTTTCATTTTCAGCGTTCTTGAAAAAAGAGGTATACCAGACATAATATGACTGATTCTAAGTTCCTGAAGGAGAATTTAGAGTAAAAGATTGTAAGTCATTAAGAGACATAAGGAACAAGAATGACTTCAAGTAAGAAGACTCTTCCAGAAAATATACCTACTCAGTCTTTGGAATTGCTTGTAGTTAAGTCCTTAAAATTACCCTTGTGAAATCTCCTGCAGTTTCATACCCCAAGATGTAGGCAGAAGCATTCAGAGATTAGGGTTTTTTGATTTCATACCTCCGTTTCATTAAAACAACAAGTATGTAAAACTTCACAGATTTGGTGTGTATCATAACAAATCTTCTCCTAAACTGACGAAAATAATCATCTCCTTTTACAGTTTTTGAACAGGCTGACAGAGTTGGGTTTACTTTGACAGGTCATGTATGTAGAAGGCACAGCAGTTGTTATGGGCTTTGAAGAACCAATGCTGCAGACTGACGACACTCCTGTGAAACGCTGCTTGCAGACCAAGTGGCCGTACATAGAACTGCTCTGGACCACAGACCGATCTCCTTCCCTGAACTGATGTGTTGTCCATGAACAACATTCGGCCGTTGGATCCTCGGATGGGGATACGGAATTGGAATTTGCTTGGGGAGTGGTAGACTTTGACTGTGTGGAGTTATACACTGGTATCATTGATGAATTGTAAATAATGATTACAAACACTTTTTCAGTGTTAATTGGAATATTTAATTTTTTAATCAGATTGATTTCTATTATAATAGTTTGTCTTTTTTGGCCACTGTAGTACTGTTAATGTGAGTTATCCTAAAAAAAAAAGCCTACTTATAAAGTCTTACCATTATTTTACCATCTCATGAAGATTTGAAAAATTCTGATATTGCAGAATCTGCATATTAGATGTCAGATCTTTAAAACATGAAACATATTCAGCTTTCTCAGAATCATATAGGCATGTTTTTATTATTTAAATTATATTAGCTTACATTACAGTACCATAATGTGTGGACTAAACTGGCCTTTGCACTGGATATGTTTTAATGAGTTAAAATTTTCTGCAGTTTTTCCTAAAATCTAATTTTACCTAAAGAGCTTGCACAATGTGACATAAATATGATACATTTTTAGGAATAAGTATAATTCTTAAATACTCTTTCTTGGCAGTTGTATATTACTGTGGCTTAGTTATTGGGCATGTTAAAAGTGAACAGAAAATCTGAGGAAAAATAGATATATTAATATTTATTTGAATTTGTATAAAAGAAATGTAAAAACAGCAGAAAGAATTTCTTGTTCTATGATCTTTAAACTATTCAAACTTATAATATTGCCAAATACCTCTTCTTAATTTGTCCAAACAGCAGTGTAAGCCAGCATTACTGTATGTGTTAAGTGCATGAGAACATCTGTTATTACATTATTATATTCCTTTATTTATTATCAACTTCTTAGCCCTAAAATAAAATCTTTTCCTTGAATCATATATTATTCAAACTTTGGTTTACTTGGACTTGTTTGCTGCTTCTCTGACATGATGAAAAGAGACCACAGGTTTAGAAATGTTAGCTTTCAAGTTGAACACATCTTGGGGGAGGAAAAGAGGAAAAAACCTTCACTAAAAGGTAATTTCCTAACTTCTGGAATTACCATGACCATTCCTTATTGCAAACTGACAGCAGAGTATCTTAGTGTTAAGACAGTATATTTTTTAGGTTTCTTTTTCTGAAAAAAGTAATTCCTTTGCAGATAACAATAATTTGAAAAGATCCCTGAATTTGTCATAGGACTTCCTTTACCTGGAACAAAAGTATTCTGTCTGGTGGTGTGGGCCTGACATTAAAAACTTGTGCAACAGTGGTATTACTGCTGAAAAGTATAGATGACAAATTAAGAGAATCTGCATGTCAAGTGTGAAACTTTACTTTTCAAAAAATACTCAGGCTTGATAGGTATTTGTTTTAGCTGGTTTTGCACACTTAGCATAAATGTCTTTAGACTTCCACTGACATCTTGGAAGGGGAAGATTCACTTTCCTTGCTCTTTGTCTTGAATTCTGGTGTCTGTCCTTGGCTTGTACTGGAGTATCTCACACCAGATTTTGCACTGAATCATAGCTTGAATCTGTTAGAATACGCATCCTTTTTTCTAGCCCACTCTCATAAAATTGATGTTCTACCTCACAGAAAAAAAAATTAGAAGCCCAGCTGATCTGAGATCTGTATATAAGCATTAGTCTGGATTAAAACTTCTGCTGTACTATAGAGACATTTAGCCGATGATGGTGTGATGTAAGAACCCGCATTCCTGTATCCTTTTTCCTTCATACTGTGTAGTTGTTAGAGGCCTGCTTTCTGGTTTACTTCACTTATTTTTGGATTACAGAGGCTAACTAACAGTGCTTTATGGCATTTAGGCAGCTCATCTGAGAACCTCAGCCAAGTGAACCTTTCTGTCCTTTCTTCCCTGGTGAGCAAGATGGGAGATATTCTGCCTTTATGGAAATTCACTTTTTGTCCTCTACAAGAATGTGGTTATTTAGACAGCAGACTTAAAACATGGAGGGCGTTAATGTTTGCTACTTTTGATTTGCTCTCATAGAAAAATGTCTAGGAACCTATACAATTTTCACAGGTTGTTCTGCTCTAAGTGCTCCCTCTGTGTGTATGTATATATTGCAGTTTGCAAATTGAGGCCTAGTCAATAATATCAGAGCACTCTATGGAATTAAATACATGCTGTAAGTAACGAGAGCAAATTGATAATGTTAAATGTAAGAAAGCATGTGAGCTAAATATGCAATTAAATGACATTTTGATTAATACCCTAGGGGTTTTTATGTATTGCACAGTCATTCAGTTTTAATTGCCAAGGAAAGGACAGTATCTTCTGGGAGACAACTACAGTCCTGGCTGGCAGCATGGTACAGTTAGCAGGACATCGGACAGTTGGTCTGCAAAACTGGCTTCTCCTTCCCATGTCTCAAAACCCTGTGAGACAGAAAATTGTTCAGATACAAGTTGGTGTCTTTTTGCTCTAAATTCACTTTCATAAAAAAGACGTGATGGGGGAAAAGGGTCCTGGGGTCAGCTGCTGGCTAAATGGTAAAATTATTCTTACACTTTAATGTGTACTGAGGTTCACAGTCAGGCAGCTCCAAATAAGTTACCTAAGTAAGTAATGGAAAGACTGCTTCTAGTGCTTCATATTAGCCCACATGACTTATATTTGAAGGCTGAAGGCTAACAAATAATATTTGCTTTGTTAAAGTCTGAACTGTTAAAGGTAAGCAGCCAATACAAACCCAAATGTAAATATCCTTGTTAGAATCCACACAAAGGGCCCTTTAAAACAGTGAATCACTAAAGTACATGCTGGGCATTTTGGCTTTTGGATGCTGTTGTTGAAATTTTGTTCCTTCAGACAGTTACAATTTCTGCTTATCTGGTCCATCTGTATGCTTTCTCTTAGCTCTTGTGTTCCTTGTGTGGATGAGTTTAGGTCAAAGAAGACCAAGATGGGCCTTGATGGAGCAGGCAAGTGATGTGGGACTAAAATCCACTGGGGGACAGGAATGGCTGTGTCTACACATCAGTTCCCAAGCAGAAACAAGAACCTCCCTTAGTGCAATGCACTAATTTGCTATCCAACTAGATGAGTGTCTGCAGTCAGGCTGTGGGCAGCTACTCTGGATGCTCCTGCTTGCAAGCAAGTCTGCTCAGCACAAAACATCCAGCATGTTCCAGGGAGCACCTTCAGTTTCCCGTGGCTGTGCCAAGCCCTGTGCTGCAGCTCTGCTGCTGGCAACAGCCAGAAGTGCAGTGGGAACACAGGGCAGCCACAGACTCCCCTGCAACATCCCATCCCTTGGGGTCTCACATACAAAGCAGCCAGTCTCTGGTTTCACCAGTGTGGTGGATTGGCTCATTAGAATCTGTTTTATATTGATTTTGTGTGATTAAACTAGTTAATACCTATAAACTGATGAAAAATCAGTATTTCCAGGAGATCTCTTGAAAAGAAACAGATTTTTTTCTGCAGACTATATGCTTTGATTGATAGAAGATTTAATCTGTTCAATCTGAAATTATACTTTAATGCTTTTCATGTAGGAATTACTTCTGCTAAGATTTTTTATTTGGACAATATTCATGAAGGTAAGGTTCAAAGAGGAATGCTGAACATCTTTCGTTGGCATGTCATCCTGAGTTCAGATCCCACAAACTCACTCTTTGTAAAGCATGGTCACATCCTCATTTTATCCTCTTGCAACAGGATAATCAATACAAAATACTGTCTATGTAGTGGCTCCAACTACAGTTCAGGAGAAGGCTTCTGGCCTACAGAAACAAAACTAGGAAACAATTGAAAAGAAAGGTAAGTTTTCCACTGGGAATTGGACATTTCAGCTTCTGTACTGCCATGTTTTGAAAAGATTTAATAGTAAAATTGTCATTAATTTTGGTAAGATTTATGTTAAAAGCCCATACGATTCTTTGAAATACTTGTTCCTCTGCTAGCAGGTTCGTTACTAAATAATAGCATAAATAACACTAAAGCTCTGATAATGAAGCCTCTTACAAAATATTAATATTTAAGTTTTGCCTCAGCAGAACTTTCCATAGAAGATTTGACTCATCTATTTTTAAGGTTGGAAACACCATAATGACATACTAACATCACCAACTGCACCTATTAGCTGTAGAAATCCACACCATGAATCTTGTATTTTTCTTCATAAATTACTTAATCCTACATCTGACCTTCCATTTATTCTGTAAGGTAATGATTTTTAGACTCTCGGCTAAATGTTTTTATAAAAGCTCTCTGTCCTGGCTCCAGGTATGGTTCTAGAGCCTATTAAGACTTTTTAGTTAGATATTCAAAGTAGTTAATGTATCAGACCACAGGTATGCTGAAGTGCAAACTTCAGTCTACCAACAACTGGGGGAGCTGCTTACCTCTTATGCAGTGCAGATCAGTGTCAACTTCAAACATTTGTAAAGTCTGAGGAAAGCAAGTTGTGAAATAAGCTTCCAGTGATCAGAACAGATCCAGGTTGTGTAGAAAAACAAAATCCTTAGAAGCAAAAATTACGTTGTTTTTGTTTATCTCTGAATTGATTTGGAATATCCTGCATATGTCTCTTTATAGAGAGGAAAAAAAAAGGAAAAGTGTAAGGGGAGGGCGACTGCTGTAGGCTAACACTTAGGAGGTGAGAAGATCTTGAAAGACAGTTCCTTCTTTTCATGCTGCCCTGCCTTCCTACAGGTTTTAGCACTGAGAGCCATTTGAAGCACTTTTTTACTTTTTAAAATTTAGCTCAAACCAACCAGGTTAGGTGGCATGTATTTCGAACTGAAAGGCAGGTTCAAAGGGGAGCACATGAGAACTGCCTGTGTTCTGCTTGTGCCTCTTCAGCTTCATTGGTGTGAACACTCACCTATCTCCAACTGTGCTAATTACTGAATTGTAGCTGTTTTGGACGGATCTGTACAAGACTGCTACAGCACCAGAATGTGCTGCCTTCTCACTTCTGAGTGCCGGTGTTCGGGACTGCAGTCTGAGTAGTTCTCCAAGCCCCAGAAACTACATTTGTGACACTCAGCCCTGGAAGTCATTGCTGTGCTAAAAAAGAGCATTATTACTATTATTATTACTATTATTATTATTTAGCATAAGGTAACACAACTTCTAAATGCCTTAAATTGGCTTAAAACTGCATGACTTTTAAGAGTAGGTGTTAATCCTAAAGTCATTCAGAAGTACCTCACTTCTGAATTTATTACTGGTGCTTAGATCTCTAAAAGATACTTGTACAATGTAAAATAATGGAATAGTGTCAATGGTGATTTTTCACCATTTAGCAAAGTAAATTTGGCATAAATATAAGGCAAGCAGAATTAAGGGATATTACAAGCCTGTGGGGACAGCTAAGGATCACACAGTTAATGCCGGAAATAAACACACAGTTCTATTTTTGTGAAAAGGAATGTCAGTCTTATCTGAATAATCTTGCCATAAAGCACTTAAAATAAAACAAACACGAAAGTAAAGTAACCAGAACCTCACAACAAACAAGCTGCTTTCATAGGTAGATCTAATGCAGCATGTTTATAAATGGGTTCTCTGTTCTTCTGACCTTTCTCTGATTCTGCTTTGGACATGTCTGCGTTCTAAATGCTGAAAAGCTATTCTCTTTTCTTGTTGTTACAGAGCTGATTACATGGAAAATAAAGTGTTTCTCCTTTTCTTCCTACCTTTGCGTTGGCCAGAAAAAAAGACAAATAATGCTGTCCCCTCAGTATGTGGATGTGGTGCTACATTTAGCTTTGTAGGGGAAGGGAGCATTTCAGGCAGTCAGGTTTTTCTGTATATTCTTAAAAAAACGCATTATTACTATGTTGTGGGGCAGAATTTTATTCTTCTTGCAGGGGCAAAACAGTTCAAGACAGGAGTCATACAGCTCCATCATTTTTAATTACTTTTACGAAGAAATTACTAGAGGAGCTTTCTAAAAGCACCATTGCATTTATGTGCCACGTGCAATTGGTTATTTCTGTGGGAAAAGCGGCATGACACCTGCTCCTGCATGGAGCTGTCCTAAAGGCTCTCCTCTGCGCCAGTGCGAGGTGCCCCCTTCAGCTTATTAAAGCTTTACATAGCCAGGCACTCACTGAGAAGCTTTGAGAGGAATAGAGGAATGCATCTTCTAACGTGTTCCGAACTCTGTGCCCTGGTTTACATCTTTCTTCGTTGCTGCGGTTGTTTGGTATCTATTTGATAAAGGCCATGCCGAGCAACCACATAACAATCTGATGAAGGTTTACATTTTTTCAACGCACTTCAGTTGCCTAAAAGAGATTTTCAAGTATCAGGCTCTTCAGTTTAACCTCTTGAAAATGCTGGAAGTCGAGAGAAATTAAACTAGAAACCACCAGGCCACACTCCAATATCTCCCCCTGGGAACACGGCCGCCCCAAGGCAGCCATCGGTGGCTGCTGGGCAGTCACGGGGTTGTCCTCTTCAGCCGGCGTTTCTCGCCGGTTCCCCGGCGGAGCCTCTCGGCGCTGGGGTTCCGCAGGCGCGGCCCGGCCGCGGGAGCCTCGCCGGGCAGCGCGGCGGGCGGGCGGCAGCACTCGCTGCCNCTCCTGTCCGCTCCGCAGTGCCCGGCTCCGCACCGCCCCGCACCGCCCCACACGGCCGCCGCACAACTGCGCTCCGCTCCGCTGTGCCAGCGGGAGCCGGCCGCGGAGGCGCCGAGGATGCTGCCCCTCAGCCGCGGGCGACCCCGCCGCCGGCAGCACCCGCTACTCCTCCTGCCAGCGCTGCTCTGGGCGCCGATGCTGGTGGCTTTCAACCTGGATGAGGAGAAGCTGACAGTGTACAGCGGGCCCCCGGGCAGCTACTTCGGGTACTCGGTGGACTTCTACATCCCCGACCCCAGCACGTGAGTGCCGCCACCGGGGGTGGCGGGGCCGGGCCGCCCCCGGGCCCGGGGAACGCTTTGGGAAGGCGGTGGGCGAACGGCGGCCTCGCGCTCGCGGGGTGACAGCGCCCATCGCCCGCCTGTCCCGATCCCCCCGGTGACCGCCCGGTGTGTTTCGCAGGGTCAGTGTCCTGGTGGGAGCTCCCAAAGCCAACACCACGCAGCCAGACATCGTGGAAGGAGGAGCGGTGTATTACTGCGCCTGGCCCGCCGCCCGCTGCAGGCAGATCCCCTTCGACAACACCAGTAAGTGCGCGGCTGTCCCGCGGCCAGCGCTGTGTGTGTTGCGCCGCCGTGCCCGGGTCCCCCTCGGCTCCTCCGCGATCCCTTTGCTTGGGTCACTTTGATCCGAGTATCTGCACTTCGCCGGAGAAATCTCTCTCCTGGGAGTCTGAATGCATGTGCTCTTGAGGGGAAAGGTTCAGTGGTCCCCAGAGCAATAATAGGGTTGTGACCTCCTGCATGAGTAGTTCATCTTAATAACTGCCTTTCTTCTTCTTCTTTAATGAAGCGTATTTGTGGCAGATTCCTGCTTTTGAAAATACTTTTGCATGTTCAGAAGGCAAAGTCCCAAAAGCCTTGTCTCTGAACCTTGGAAATAACAGGATTTCTAGTCTTTGCTGTTAGTTTCAACGAGGGGATTTCTGGCTGTTCAGATGGATGAAGTGCCTCGTGTGGCATGCTTATTTAATTCTATTCAGAAAGCAAGAATTTTATTTCAGAATAGTGAAGCTAGATGCAAACCGATTTAGGCACAAAGTGGATAGATTATATCCACTTCCAAAATCCCAAGACAGATGTTTCTTATTTAATTAGAGGGAACACACGTTTTAAACAATTCAAGCTGTTTATGTTTTCTGTTGTCTCTTTATAGGTCTTGAAAATAATTTAAACCTAGTGTTTGCAGAGACTTTAAAACGGATTCCTTTATTTAGGCAGACTTTGACAGTTTGACCATTAAGCAAAAGTTATTACTCCTTAGGTTATATTTAATCTTAACATTCGTGGTTTATTGAAATGGGAACACAATTCATTTTTTTTCTGAAAGCACAAGTTAAATTAAAAGAGCTCACTTAACTGTAGCAAATAAGCAGTGCAGTTCTTTGCTCCTCCCAGCTCCAGCCACCCACATCCTATTACTGTGTTAGTGTGTAGGAACACTGATCAGGATGACTTTCCCATGATGCTGAGCATTCGTCAAAACAGAGTAAGTGATAGTTCATGTATAGGTATGGGGCTAGTTGGGCAGGTAAATCTATGTACAGCATCTGGTTATATATGGAAATGTACATAGACAGTATGCATACAATATTTTAATTGTGGTATCTCCTGAGTGTATTCAAAATAAAACGAGAAAATAGAGGAAATATTCATGTATTTCCCACCTTATGGTTAGCTAGTTCGTGTAACAAAGGTGGAATGTGTTATCTATACAAAATAATTTCAACTTTGAATAGAAAACATACAGACCAAATGAAAATTCCATCGCATTTCTGAAGGGGAGTTTTGAAAAATTAATGAAAGTCTAGTGATGAAACCTTGGAGGACATCTGACTTTCCTGTGGGAAACTTGGGACAACTCCATACTCTTGGCAGAGATGTCCTTTTGCAGATAACTATGTTTTGAGCAAAGGCACAAACAAAATGAAGAGTAAATATATCAGTAGGGCTTTGGACAGTATCACACGACTATTCAGCTTGGACTCTCCAAAGGGCGGTTCATTCAGTCTTCCTGAGATGGTTGTGTCCATAGATAGAATCCTGACGTGTAGACGGCTGAAACCCAGCCAGAGAGCGTCCACTGTGCAGGCAGAGATGTCCTTGCGGGAGGGATGGCAGCACAGGCAGGCTTAGCAGTGTTGTCCCTGGCTCTTTTAATTCCAGTCCCAAGGGCAGTAAAGGTGTCATTTTGCACAATTCAGCAATGTGCTGTAGACAAGGACCCCGGGAAGGTTTGCATGGCTTGTACCAACCCCTTTTCTTCATTGCCAGCAATAGAAAGGCCATCTCCAATATGCTTTAGGTGACTTCTTTTGCTGATGTGTGGATGTATATTTAATGTCATTTTTTTCTCTCCCAAACCCACTGTTTACAGGATCAAGTTTGCCTTCTTTTCCACTATCCCCCCAAGCAGAGTAGTCCACATGAGCTCTATCCTAGGTGAAACTGTTTCAGATAGTCTGTCACACACAGTTTCTTTTGAAGCCTTTAGCTATTTTATGCCTACTGGGACTTAGATAGTCCTTAGTAAATGCATGCAGTGTTTTCAGTTCATGGCTCTTTCTTGTACAGGCATCTTGTACTCATTATGTCTTCTCGTGCAACATCACTCAGAAATATTGCTATTCCCATTTTTAATATTTATTCTAATAAACAGAAGAAAGTCAGTCCAGGTTGTCAAAGATCGTACAGGAAGCTGCTGATGATACTGGTAACTGGCTAGGGAGTTTTTTCTTCTTCTTCCAGTGCCTTAACCACAAGATTATTCTTTCTTCCAAAACAGAAATGCTCAAAAGTTGTTAGAAGACTAGAAGTTCAGTTGTAGCAGCATTAATTTTAAAGATAATGCTTCATGCCTCATAGGAGATCTTTAGAAGTCTTGTAAAGCTTTGGGAATGTTTCCTGAAACAAAACAGAAGAACTACAGAGGCTGCTTCAGAGCTGAAAGATTTCATTTTGATGCATTTTTATACAAAGCTTCCATTTTTCAATATTTTCTTCTTAGCTCTAACTAAATAATATCTCTTTCAGTAAGATTAGCTAAGCAAAGCATAATAAAAGAAACAAAACTACTGGATAATTGGTAGCATTCTTAATTAAGTTCAGAAGTACAAACTGAGTGGAACTGGAAAGAAAGGGAGAGTATGATGTAACACTTAAAAGGCTGTGTGAACCAACAAGTAGATGAAGAATTTGCTAAATTGGCATTTTTCAGCCTCAGAAGTTCAATGGGGAGGACTTCTAAATTCTAAAGAATTGTTAAAGCAGATTCATATATGCTATATCCAAAGTTCAATATGTGGAATTGCTTCAGGTCACAGAAACTAAAATTTTCGCTATTACATAAAAATTCAAGAGCTGAACAAATCCAAGAGGTTGAAAGCCAGTGTCTTAAATTACATGTGAGCAGGAGGGCTCATGTCTTCTGTTTCTGATGACTGGATGCACAAATGAAGCTCAGGCATGTTGCATTCAATGCAAGTTATGTTTTGCCTTTGAGGAGAGAACATACAGTGAGTGCACCTGGATGATATTTGGACTTTTACTGCCACAAACAAGTATCTTAAGTAGACATCTGATTGGTAAGACTCATATATAACTGCACAGATTATTTCTCTGTTTTCACAAGAATAGTACACCTAATTTCAAGAGAGGTTCCTTTGTTTGCTAATGCTTTCATGTTATTTTTATTAACACTGTTACTATCTCAGTCCTACTAAATGAAAATAATGAGGACACTGACTAGTATTCTGTGATGGCTTTAGTCAAGATTCTGAACGCTTTCAAATATCATGGTGTGGATATGACAGAACCAAGTAAGTGACAGACATCTTAGTTAAAAGCTGTCTTGCTTAGGTTAATTTATGATGTTCAGCGCTGAGATGGGATGATTTTTGGTTCTGTAAAGGCTGTTTGGTTGAAGGGATTTGTTTGTTTATTTAGTTAGTTATGTGAGTAATATATTTTTATTTTTAAAATAACTGAAGTGTTATTTAAAAAAAAAGTAATTCTATGTCCTGAGCCATAGAGTCCCAAAGGGAGAACGCGAGTACCAGGCCTAACTGAATCTGACATCCTGACACTGGTGGGAGACAACTGCAGTGCTCCCCAGTGGACCAGGGATATGATGCTGCAAGGGATGCACCCACAGTCACTGGCAAGGTGCAGCTAACTTCCCTGTCACCACACGGACTCAGTACTAAATTTTGTTTTTTGGATCATGTAAGCTTTAAATGACAAAAGAAAAGCCCTTATGGTTCATGAAGCCCCCCTAATCTTTCAAATTTTCCTCAGAGACTAAGATCAGATGAGGTGGTAGACACTGTGTTCCCAATGAAAGATAAAAAAACCTTTAAAAAATGCATGACTACTTTTGAGTGCCATGTTCAACCTGTCAAACACAGACTGAGGTCCTTACTACTAGCAGTGATACTAAAAACCAGACTGCTGCTGAAATTATCTCTGTGGCACTGTGCATGTGTTAGGATGCACAAGATGGTCTGAGTGCTATGGGCAGCTGCATAACCTGTGTTAATGTGGAAATGTATGTGGGCTACACTACCCTGCTGAGAAGATGGCTTACTTGGAGTTAATAGAGGTGCAGGAGTATCTGCAGCCCATTCCTAAAAGCCACATCACCTAACTGAAATTGCTCTGGAGGTACTAAATTCTCAGGTCACCTATCTCTGTTCTTCATAGCAGCTAACCCAGAGATTTCCAAAGCAATGAGATTATTTACTTGCATCAATAATTAATCCTGTTGATGAAATAGCATTCCTGACAAGCGACAGAGGGGCAAAGGAGGGAAGGAGGATGAAATTTTGTCATGTAGAATTTGAGCTGACCCATCCATATGCAAGTCATGTAGCTGGACATTCCCATATGGGTTGGCCAGTGAAATGGCCTGCAGCCAAGAAGGGGCTTTAGCAGGAACTCTCTGTGTTTCCTGCTGTTGGTACAGCACTGACTCTGCAGTCCCATGTTTGCACTTCTTTAAAGCTCCCTAAATCTGTGTGCCAGGGTCAAGGCTCTGGGGAGAAGCTCAAAGCACAATGGGTGTTTTAACCTGCTCCATTGCAGCAGGGAACTGAGATAAAGTATAATGGAAGGGCTTTTAGTATCCCCTTACTCCAGAAAACATAGATTGAAGGGCAGCGACTTGTTTCCCCACTTTGTGAAGTTGTCTGGTTGCATTGCAGTGTAAGGCTGTGATACTCTGAAAGTCAATGAGTGCACAGGGAAACAGGAGTTGGCATCATATTAAAGGCTTGTGGTCTGTCTTTCCTCTCTTACCTGCACAAAGCTAACTTCAGTTTCTTCTGTATGAAATGGGTTTGCAATGACTATTTCTGCCTTAACACTGAGGTAGAATTACCAAGTCCTTGTTTCAGCTGTGTGCTCTTCCATTCAGCTGCCAGGAGAGGTAGCAGGAGAGCAGTATCAAGAAAACTTTATTCTCTCTTGATTAACTAGGAACTTCTGAACCGTTCAAAGCATCTTGCAGCCAGAAGCAGACTTAAATACCCCCGAAAGTGCGCTGTTGCATTTGAAATCTGGTAAAAAGCTAGTATTTCAGATTTTGGAAACTCATTATAAAGGTCACTTTTAGTTGTAATACTTAATAGACTGCATCAAGTTTTTATATTTTAAATTAGGTCCTGAAGACAGAATTTTAGGTACCACTTCCCTTAAGTTTCCAGAACACACTGAGGTGTTTTCTTTGCTATCAGTTAACTTTACCAGTTTTACTAAAATCGGTTATATTTTTCTTAACTAGCTGGAAAAAAATCCGAAGCCTCTGAAGAGGAGCAGGGAAGGGGATGTAAATCAGTTCTGACCAAGCATGCAGTTGATAAAAAACATGAGCTAATCTGGCCAGCAGTTGAGCTGATTGTAACAGAACCCAGGTATTCTATAAGGAAAAGATATATTGTGGGACTTGAGAGCTTTAGTTACATGAAAAAATCATTAGCTGTGGAGATAGTAAGATTTTGGGGAAAACTTAGAATCCTGTTATAAAACAGAATTTGCATCTGAAGAGAAACTGCTGAGAGAGAACTTTGTTGTACTTTTAAATGTGGACAGTTTTTAGTCCACTTTGCCAGTAAGACCTTATCTGGAACGTCATGGTTCACTTGTAGCATTCTGATTTATAATAGACCCTCATGAGTTTCTTTTGTAAGTCTTAGCCCTATCTAAAGAAAGGAAAAAATACTCTTGGCTACGTTAGTTCAAGCCTTGAGGTCTTAATTTGTTTTTGATCAGATTGTATTTAGGGAAAATGTCTTACTGAGTTTGATGATTTCTTTTTTTTGATTCATGGAATGAAAGTCCAAATAAAGCTCTCTAGATATGATCTATTAAATTAAAGTGACTCATATGAATAGCAGCTAAGTTGCAGTAAAAAACAGAAATAAAATAGATGGTTGCAGAACCAGATAAATCTAAATATAGAAACAGCTCTTCTCATCATGACAGTGTTTTGCTATCCTTACTGTTTCTCAGTACGATGGAGTTCCTTTTTTCCCCCAGCATTAATTAAAAGCAATTGCTTGGCTTAGTTCCCTAGATCATACCTAGTGTTTAACTTTGCGTTTGAATTCTGTCTCTCTGGTGAGGATGTAACATCAGTGACCCTGTGAAAGTTACTGAGTTACCTTTGCTTTGTAATGGGTGGTATCATTGGAGTCTTATGGTAGCGATATGGTGGTAGGATTGTCAAGATTCCCTCATTTCCCTCACTTCTAGAATATGGGAGCAAGTATGCCAGTACAAACCCTTCCTCTCTCTCTTGCCTTCTGTAAGCCAGAACTCTAATGGTGCAGTGGAGCTGATTTCAAAGTTAACTGAGGTTGCTCAGAGCCTTTTGTATCCCGCTTCTGAAGCCACTTCAGAGTGGAGATCCATAGTCTCTCTGGGGAATCTCTTAAGGTTTATTCAGAAATTCCCTTGCTGCAACTTGTGTCTTGTTGCCCCTTTTCCTTTTGCTGGATACTTCAAATGGGAGTTCGGCACTCTCTTCTTTCTACCTATTGAACACTGAAAAAAGCACAAATAGATCGTCCTTTGCTTTCTCTTCTTTGGGCCAAACACCTGCAAGTACTGATATCTCAAAACTGTATGTAACATTCCAAGTGTCGTCTCCATGTCAGGGATATTCACTTTCCTTTACCTATATAAATTTATAGAAATACTTGTTTGTTTTGTATGTTTGTATTCACGTTTTATACAAATATGGATAGATTTAGGTGATTATTCACCTCTACTCTGTGTGTATATAATTATGTACAAGTATATGAAATCCATGCATTACATTTTATTTTACCTATATTTTTTATATGATGAATGTGCATAGGTACATACACACACGGATATATCAAAACTGGTATTTGAAAGGGATTTGCCGTCATGGGTGTAGGCACAGATCTGAGGGCAGAGTGTAACTGAACCTGCTGCAGCTGCCTGGTTAATGGGCATCTGTGTTTATCCAGTACATACAGGCAAATACACATAGAGCATTTAGACATAATACTTCTCAAAATTCCAGAAAGGTGAAAACTTATCTGAAGGAGCTGCAGGTGTATTACATAGACAGATATTTTGCTTTGATTAGAAGAATTGTTTTCCTGTGTTAAGTTTGATTAAAATATTTTCACAGAATCATTTAGGTTGGGAAAGATTTCTAAGATAATGAACCTTTGAATGATCACCACCTTGATTTGCTTTTGTTCATTTGAGTATTTTCAAATTATAAAAGATGCTGCATTTTTTACTTGCAGTTTTCAATAAGTCACTACCAGTGTTTGCCCATACATCTCTTATGCAGATATTGATTAGTATAAAAAAGAAATATTGGTAATGGAAATGTTTGATTCATGCGTATTAAACTGTTTATGATGTGCTGACTCAGTGACTGAGAGGAGACCGATTCCCATAGAAAGCACCAAATTTAGTCTAATGTGTAAATGATGAATTTGCGCTTGCTCTAGATTCAGGCTTTAATTCCTACAAGGGAATCTGCACTACTGTTCTTAACATAAGTTTGCTTTTTGCTGTCCAAACTCTGATTTTTCTACTTGTCCAACTACTGTTTTGGCAATGTAAGGAGCTTTTTTTCCCTTTGGTAGCCCCTAGGTACCTCAACTAAAAATCTGGGTGAAGGAATGCTAGTTTTAATAATCATATTTCTGTATCTCCAGAGCTGCTTTTGAAGCTGGATTGTGAGGCAGTACATGTATTGGAGTCATGGCTCCTGCAGTAGAAAATGCGGTGCTTTGGGTTTGCCAAAATGCAATTTTAGGATGTCCTCATACCTCAATTTATATTTGTAAATCTCTCTGCTCTTTGCATGCTCCTGGTTGTCTGGGCCTTAGTCTGCAGTACAGTCTTAGGCAGTACAACTATGAGTGACTCCAGAGCTGCGTCTCGAGCCAAATTTGCGAGTCATCCAGACTGCTGACCATCTGGAACAGCTCCTGGGCTGGCTCTGAAGCAATCCAGCTGGTACTCAGGCACTCCCTGGACCTCTCTGTGGACAGGCTCAGGCGTTGTGTGCCCAGCCCAGCTGCTGCCTTGTACTCTTGTTATCCTTGCACTAGTGTCACATATCATGATACAAGATAGCCTGGACTCCTTCCTAGAAGGGGCCAGGCATTCTCCTCCAGAAGACAGGATGATATTTGAATGCAAAAATTCACACCAAGTTTTTGCTGCTCACAAAAATATGGCTGTGGGTAAGGTACGGTATAGACTTAGCCTGTGGGCCTCACATGCCCATAAATAGCACAAGAGATATTTCCCTCTCATATAATGGTGTTATCAGGATACAGGCATGCTATGTTTCAGAATGCTTAAATAATGCTGTTTTGAGGAACATACTGAATTTTTTTTTTATTGGATTGGGATTTATCTGGGTAAGTGAATAGCTTTTATTTGAGTCTAATCTAAGATTGTCATCCATGGCTATCTACAGTTAGTTAAAAAAAAACCAACGTACTTTTAGGCCATGATTCTTCTGACCTTCTCAGAGTTTTGCTTTAGGAGGAAAAGAACTGGCTTGGATCATGTCCTCAGATGTAAGTGGATGACTAGCTTAGAAGTGGACAGTTGCAGCAGGGCACAAGTAATGACACCTTGTGTGTATTCAGACAAGTTAGTTGCATATATAGCTTTATTTTGCTAAAGTTACATGGAAAGCAGTAGCTGTTTTATAGCATTCCGAAATACTGATCAGTTGTCACATCCAAAAGGCTAAACTGTATTTTATGACACAACCTCAGAAACTGGGAATATGACTCCATAGCTCTAGCAAGGATGCTGAACAAAAGTGATCAGAAAATTTCTGTCAAAAGAGATTATCTAGGGAAAAAAACTATTTGTTAATTTGTGTGTCTATGATATTTTTCAAATTATTTTATAATGAAAATCCAATGCCACATGATGAAGATTCCTACTTTGCCGTATGCCACTAATTGGGGTGGGATTCTGCGTGTGTGTGTGTACAGTTCTTGCAGATTTACTGGTAAATTCAGCTGTGGTTTTATAAATCCTGCAAATGGTTGTCCAAGTTTTAAAATTTACCTTCTTTTCAAATGTTGGTATACTTTGCCAGCAGACAAGTATGTTGTTTTGATTGAAAATGTAAGCTCCTTTTAAGTTAGGATACTGGTCATGAGGATCCTCAGAGCCAGGCTAGCACTGGCTGCTGTAAGCTGGCCATGGCTGATTTTCAAGCTTCAAAAGCTTTGTTTCTATCAAGATCCCATCTGTGGACATTGATCATGTTCAGATCTGCTGGAGCATTAAAAAAAGAAACCTTTAAAGTCTGAAAGGGTCTGACTTCACTGGAAAAAATAATCGAAAGTAGTGTTGCCAACAACTAGGTAGAAGCTGGCAGCTCCTACAATGCACTGTGTCAAATATGCTATCTCTCACATCCACACAAGTTTAGGCCTAACTTCAATAAAATGTATTTTTTAAATTAATGTTTTTAGAGTAAATTTAAATTATACTTCCTGAATTTGTAAGAGCTAAATATTCCTGAAATTTATCTGTCTAAGCATGAACTTCAGCAGTAGCTGCTGTAATTGGTACAGCACAGAAGCAAATACTTGTATGAAGGAAGATGTTCCCTCAGAGACTTTCAAACTTTAAAAGATTCATTCTCATTCAATTTTCCTTCATGTTTATTGGGAAAAAATACAGAGACAGAGTACCCTTGTTCTCCAAGTATTTTTGGATGCATTTTTCTTTCTAATTCAGTTTGTAACATTTATGATGTTACCATAAGCTGAATTCAGTGGTGAGCTAACATCCTAGAAAACATTCAGGTATCTCCTGTATTCCTGCTGGGCAAATCCCAAGTAGTGTTGACTTTTTAAAATGTTGGCTGTATTTTTTCTCAGTTATTTAAAAATGTATGTAAATCCACAGAATATAATCTGACACTACTTTTTTTTTTTTAACATTCCAAGGTAAACAGTATATGATTTTATTTTCACTTAGAGTGAATAAAAAGGATTGATTCTTCTGAAATCCCTCCTGATAGGAACCAGAAACAAACATAAGGGAATGCAGATACAAGGGGAAAGGAGTAATGCCCTGCTTATGTATAAATTGAAAAGTTCATTAGGAATGACTGGTAAGGGAAGAGCATAGCTCATGAACATATGGGAAATCAGTTTACTTCAGAGAACTGAGGGTGAAAGGAAGGGATGTCTGCTTTTTATTAAAACCTGAAATGCATTATAATTGGCCTGAATCTTTGCCCAGATGGCTTCTCTTATGCTGACATCTGCAAGAGTGTATATAAAGCAACATTAAGAAGCTGTCTCTTGTGACAGTGTGTACACATGTAATTCTGTTAAAAACTAAGTCTTTTGCTGTCTGTAGTGTTGGTCTTTGAATAAGCGTGCTGGGAAATGTCATTTGTTTGACAAAAACTAATTATGGAACATGCTTTTTACATGGAAAGTTTCTACCACATCTGAGAAAACTTTTTAGGGCTTTTCACCTATTTTTGTAGATTCTTGTTCATTCTTCATCATAAATTCCAAGTAATTTTTTTTTCATGGGGAAACACAGCATTTCTCATTCCAGTCCTGTGTATTTTTTTCTAAAGTTTAAGTGTAATTATTGTAAATTTTCATGTGTGATTTTAAGCTGGTTTCCACTGACCAGTGAAAAGGTTAAATGACACCTGAAAGTCCATTGCCAATTAAACGGGGTGGATGATGACAAGTGGATTCAATGTAATATATCTGTTAATCTGTTCACTTGTATAGCTCACAGGGTAATACTTTTTTAAAAATAAGCTGCCAACATACTGCTTCTTTCTTTGTCAGACAACAGGAAAATTAAAGTCAATGGCACCAGGGAACCTATTGAGTTTAAGACAAATCAGTGGTTTGGGGCAACAGTCAAAGCTCATAAAGAAAAAGTTGTGGTAAGTCTTATGCATTTGATATTCATTTGGAGAAAATGTTTGTTTTTCTCAAATTTATATGTTTAATAGCTGTCTATGTGTACATTATGGAAATAACTCTCTGATTATGCATTAGTTATAAAACAGATAATATATATAATTCAAAAAATGAAAGCAGTCTATGAAATCAGGTTGAACTGATCAAGTGAAGATGATTCCACTGTCACGTGAAAACAGCAGAATGTTGTATTGTTGTGGAAGTGAATGATGATTTTTTTTAAAAAATAGTGGACATATTTCAGAGATACACAGGAACTGATAGCTCTATGCTATAAAGTATTTTGTATTATGAAGATATATTTGGAATGTTAAATACAGAATGTAGTGAAATTGCATGTATTTGAATGTAATGAAATGTTGTGAAAGCCAAGAACCTCTGTTGATGTTCAGTTAAGAAAACACCTCTTTTGACACATTTACATTGTTTTGAACAGCTATGTCATAGTCATGGTAAAACAACTGCAAAAAAAAAGCTGGTAAAAACAGCTGATAAAAAAGCTCCAAATCAAGATGACTGTCCGAATGCAATGTCTGTTTTCCAGTTTCACTGAACATTTTACCTGTATTGATAGAGGCCTCCAGCAGTGGGCAGGTATTTTTATTGCCTAGTAAAGTGCTAGTGATGCTGCTTATACACAGACATCTTATATTTCCAGTTGCATTAAGGTTTACATTAAAAACAGCACTGAAGTAATTGTGATAAGAATAATTGGTTTGGTCATTAGTTTTATTAGTTTTTACAATTACAAAACAAAAATTTACCTTGGGATTTGATTAAAACTTCCAGTTATTCCAAAAAGTAGTCATAAGGGAGGAAATATTTAAAGGAAATGCTTTCCCTTATATTGTGACCTTTGTGGTTAACCTACAGAAGGATTTTGAAATGAAACAGGTAATGAATAAACATCACCCTATTCTGTTACATAGCTAAGTAATCATAAAAATTCTAAAAATAGATGAACATTTTTCATTTTTCTCTACTCTACTAAACATTTCACAAATTGAAATGAAGTACTTCTTTACCACCATTTGTTAAATCTTAATCAAGTGAGTAGAAAAGCTCATCTCCAACCAATGTGCTGTGTCTGTACTGACCAAACTTTGCTTTCTTTAGAATAATTCTTCTCAGAATCTGAAACTGAGATATAGTCAACACTTTTCAGGCAAAAATTTGGACAGCAAAGCTGGAAGACTTTGTCTGTTAAGCTTTGTAGGCTGAAAGGGGAGAAAATGTCATCAAACTGTCAAGAACTTGTTTTTTAAGCTACAGATGTAACAGTAAACTGCATTAAGTCAACGTTTATGATTATATTGAGTTCTTGTTTCAATCCATTTGGCTTGATGTCAGATGTACCTAAAATCACCCCCACAGGTCATGCTCCTCCTTGCTGCACTCTGGTTTTGCTCTCTGTTTTGATATGCAAGGCTTTCTAGGCAGGGGCGTGTGAAGAGTCCCTGTTCCTTCAGCCATTGTTCCAGAAACTGTGGGCTTTGTGGTGAGCTCTGAGAAGCACTGTGGTTCATACAGCTTAGAAAGTGCAATCAGTGGTACTGATTGCAAAACGAAGGGTAATACAATAGTGTAAATAATAGCAATACCTTGCCAGAGGTAGACAGGTTTGTCATTGAAAAAGTAGGACAAGATAGGACACGAATGAAGGATTTATTTGTATCTTACAGAGGCAAGGTTGCAGGGAGATGTAGTGTCTTCACCTCCCAGGCAATGAAAAGTTTCAGGGAAACTGTGAGGAATGACTTGCAGACCTGACATCTTATTGTTCTTATTTTTCTAATTATCTGGATTACCTTCAAAAAAGATAATGCTTCTCTCTACACAAGTTGTGTATCTTTTATCTTTACACTGTCGTGTTTGTACCACTGCTGTTACACAGAAGATTAAATATCTAGCCAAAACTTCCTTAGCAAAAAGCTATTCACTCAGACTGTTGAATGCATTATAACTGTATCCTATCTACAAAGATTAGAACCAGGGGGTTATAAGAAGGCAGAAACTGATGGTTGTGATTGACAATATGACACAACACCCTGACAAATCTCCTGCTAAGTGAAGTAGAGTCAGTTCTGCTGCTACACCTATTGTCTTAAAACATATCAGAACAGAACTGGGATTGCCTTCAGCCACATATATGTGATATACATCTTAAATTATGGCATCGGCTCCTGTGCAATGAGCAGTAGTAGAGCAAACACATTACTTGTGAAGCAGACTTAGAGGGTATTTGTAACATTGCTGAAACGTGACTTGTAGTCCATGACAGATTTCACCTGCCAAGGGCTGTAAGTGAAACATCAGTGTGCTTTTCAGGTTGTAATGAAATTAGATAAAGCAGTGGTCCTGCATTTTCTTCTGTCAGTCTCTTGTGATCATTGCTATATGAATGATACAGCACCAGAGAATCCTTGTACACAGTCTATTAAAAACTACATTTGCCAGATGCAGGAGTGTGTGAAAGGTATATGTGTTTTCTGTTTTGTGTTTCTGTTTTTATAGGCTTGTGCTCCTTTGTATCATTGGAGAACCCTTAAGGACAGCCCTGAGAAGGACCCTGTTGGCACCTGCTATGTAGCAATTCAGAACTTCAGTGCCTATGCTGAATATTCACCTTGTCGCAACAGTAAGTATTAATATGAACAGTCCTGTGTTGAAGGAATGTATTTTGCACTCAATGTTTTCATTCTTTCAGTCTTCACACCATTTAGTCTTGGCTGAATGAAGGTTACTGTATATTATTGTATGGAATGAGGGTGTGAAGAAAAATCAGCATTAAACTGTATGCCTGCAATTGGATGCTTTATTGTATAATTGGTTGAAAGAGGAGAAACTAAGTAAATTGTGTGCAGTTATAGTAATGAGCTATAATTGGTTCAGGTTTTATGGCTTTAAATTGTAGCAAACAGATCTAGATAAGAACCAGACAGCATATTAAACCAATTATTCCCACTTACACCAAGTATAAATGTCTCATCACAAGATCACAGCTTGAAGATCAGACCCTGCATAGAAACACACAAGCCTGTATCACCACGCATGCTAGTGTCATCCACAAGAGCTCGTTTGTGAAGAACTTTCAGCATGGAAGAAAGCCATGCACATTAGCACTGCTGTTCCACACTCTTCTCTGTGCTGTTCTGAGGTAGTAGTAGTGACCTCAGGGCCTTGCTTCTTGGGGAATAGGGATAAACCACATGTATATTTAGAGCCAGGTTCAGCTACCTAGAAGTCTGTAGAAAATACCACACATTAGATTATTATCAGTCATTGATCTTGTTCAGCATTCTATGTCTATTGTAGTAGGGCTCTAAACAGAGTTCTGTTGTGTCTTCCTTTTCAATCCTAATCCTTGTCCCTGCATGGACAGGTACAGAAAGAAGCTGAATCTGTAAGAAATTATGACCTTAAGATCTGTTTTTGTACTTACTGATGTCTCACTGGGGCTTTGGCAAAGGGTTATGTCATTTGAAGAAAGAGTTCAAGAGGCTGTTCCTGCTATCAGTTTCCTAATCCTGCAGTTTTCTAGCACCCTGGCACACATTGAATTGCCATCAATGCCAACACACTTTGCACAATTATATAAGGATTTGGAGAATAGAAATAAAAGTAGTCAGAAGCAGGAAGGTTGTTTTTCTATGTACCCATCCTGACCCTTCCACTGTGTCAATGTTTTTTGAGAACACCTTAGTAAACACTTACTTTTGTGTTTATGATGGATCAGACTGTGATAAGCATTCTACAATCTTCTTGAGTCTTTTACTTTTTATCTCCGTGTCTTCAAAAACTGAATCCCTGATAGTTGTTTCAAGGGTCCTTTCTTGGCAGTGAGAGGAGAAAGTAACAGGTCCTATTTTTCAAAATTTTCACGAGGGGCTGCATGTTCAGGGTCCTGTAGAATGTCTTGATTTACTCTGCCTCTTCTAAAAAAGAGTACATGTTTTCACGTATATTGGCAGTTTTGCATTTCATAGCCTTACTGCTCCAGAGGTGTCTGTGTTATCTTCCACATGCACTGTGAAATCAATAAAATGCTTCTACCTTCATAATTGCAGGCAATGCAGATCCTGAAGGACAAGGCTATTGTCAAGCAGGTTTCAGCTTAGATTTTTACAAGGTGAGATTCTGCTTCTGAAGTATTTTGACCGAATGTCATTGTGATACCTCCTCAGGATTCAAGTGCTGTCTCAGTGATCATGAGTTTATCCCCATGCTGTTGCATATGGAAAGTTTTGTGAAGTTGTTGCAAGTTCTTTCCTTGGAATTTTTCAGGCTTCAAACTCTCTGGTTTCATTAATAAAAAGAAACACTCTATCAGCACCTGTTTATCTCTTTACAGCATTCCAATCTGACTCAGTCTGTCTTAACAGATAATTAGGCAAAAACATCTATGTGCTTCTATCTCAGTCTGTCCCACTTAAAATGCTTTACTTGACTTCCAGGAAGCAGTGGGACAGGTACTAACTGGTTTTAAAAAGTTAAAATATCCTCTATAAGGGTACTTTTGGTGGCAGACTAGTCATTGAGTTGAAACCATTCTCATGTGGTGGTGAAAGTACCTAAGGCAAAGAACCAGATTTTCTTAAATGCCAAGACAGTCCAGAAACAATGCTGTGGGACAAAGGATAAACTTCGCACGGTTGTTACTATCTGTGCTATTATTACAGCACCAGGGCCTCCGGTAACTTTGTCCATTGCCATTGTTTTGAGCATTCTGCAGCTGCGTTGTATAATTCTCTATAAAACATTACTGTTGTTTCATTGAATGTGAGCACCCTCTTTTCTGTTAACTTTGTTTTGTTACAAATAAGCAGCAATTTTTGAAATGTTATGTTAGTGGTAAAATAAATGGCTCTCATTCAAGTGGAGATGCATAGGGTGATTTCAGCTCTTTTTAACTGTGGATTTTCCTGGACATCCATGAACCTACATCCTTTCCTTGAACATGGCTATTCTCCTTTGTCATGATTTTGGTATTATTTTGGTCATTTACATTGTTTCTTCCCATGCATGCTTAATTTTTTTGTGTTCTTTTCTTGTGTAATTTTATTTCATTCTGCTTTTTGTAGAATGGAGACCTGATAGTAGGCGGGCCCGGTAGTTTTTATTGGCAAGGTATGTTCATCTGGCTGGTTAACTGGATCTCAGAAGTGAAGCAGAAAGTACCGTTGTTGTAGATTTCCACTGTTCTGTCAGTTTGAGATAACCAGTCTCTGATCTTATTTTCAACAAATGTAAATAAAAAGAATTGCTTAACAAGCAACTGAGCATAAAAATAAGCCATGACAATCCAGGATGTAGGTTGTCTAGGAAGTTAAACAAACACAAATAACTATTTTTATGTTGGCATTCTAGTATATTTTTAATTTGATTAATAAGTTGAATTTTTCCGTAGAAATACTGCAGGTTTAAAAATTGCTAATACTTGTACAGCAAATGTACCATTTAAAAAGTTTTTGTTACTGTTTGTTTCTGAACACAACCTTTTATAGCTATCTGCATGTATTTTAAGTTCGTTTATGGCATCAGTGTAGGTTCCAAGATGTAGTTTCTCCTGTAGATAAACTCTGAAGTGGTTTCAGTAAAGGCTTAAGAGGTTATTTTTGTTTTAATCTGTTCTTACATGTATGATATAGCTGATTCCTAGCCTCTGCCTACCAGCTTGCCCACTGCCAGCCTCTTTGATGTGTGTTTTTGCATTGCTTTTAAAGGAGAATATCTAATTGATTGTGATTGTAGGGAATTCATAGCTTTGAATTATCCATTGAGAAATTGTTTTAATTGGTCTACTACATTTATACAGTGCGGTGACTTTAGTTTGAATTAGCACATTGAAGTGGATGTGGAGATGTTTTGGTAATGGTTCGATAGAGATTCAGTGCCTTGTGGTATAGATTTATGTGTTCTCTTGAGACTTCCAGGGATATAATGGAGAAAGCTTGAGAGAAGTTATCTACTCTTTGCTGTGTTTAGCATTCTTTCTGCTCTGTTCTGGTGTTCTGCTAGCCCTGTTTTATAGAATCTGGCCCTCTTTTAGGTCCCTTTCATTTATGAAGCTGTTTGATTCCAGGTCAGGTAATCACTGCAAGTATTGCAGACATCATTGCAAATTATTCCTTCAAGGATATTCTGAGGAAACTGGCACGAGAGAAGCAAACAGGAGTGGCACCACCCTCATATGATGACAATTACATGGGTAAGCTGAGTTCTGTATGAGTTAGCAATATGTCGTAAAAGCATGAGTCTCATATAAATATGAAAACAAGCCCTACATTACGATTGTCCCAGTTGTGAGAGGATTTGAACATGTTTTGCCTTAAGCACAACAGTAAATCAGTAGTTTGCTGGTCACTTCAGTGAGATTATGAATGTTCTTAAAATGATGCGCAGGAACGGGGTTTGAAGGTTGAGATCTAAATGGCTTGTTAGGGTTCTTATTATTTGATTTAAATAGTTAAGCAGAAATACAAAATTTTTCCATTTATGTATTTTTTCATTGCAAGATGATGAATTGAGCTTAATGGAATTAAAAGACAATTTCAGTTTTTATTAGATAAATTCAAATTCAGTTCTCTGATATTTTGTACAGTACTACCCAAATAGTACTGTACTACCCATTTTATTCTCACTGATGTTTAAAAGATACAATTGAAGTAAGCAGTAACAAAAATCAATTTGAAGATATGATGTAATTAATAGAAAAAAGGCTCTTTATCTACTTTTTATTAGTACTGATCTCTAAGAATTTTCATGATACTCACATGTCTCTGCATCTAAGGCAGGTTTTTTTTCACATAGTTATAGAAAGGATTCAGTGGAATTTGAAGACAAAGACACATCCTTGCACTGTTGCCCATAGATCTGAAAGTAAAGTCCCTGATACAGTCCAAAAGTCTTTCCTTACTGTTATAATAGTAACTATCTCACAGGTTTACTAAAGCTCCAAGAGATGCTTCACTGCATCTTTGGAAATCTGTTTTCCATATAAAGCTCAACCTGGACACACATATTACAGTACAATAATGAAGACCTAAATTGTGTCAATCACTATTAGGGCAAAACACCATAATAACTGCTGTTTCTTTCAGATAAATTAGTAAGTATTAATGATGTAGAAGCTCATTTTTGGAGAGCAGGGATCAGTTTCTTATACATTCAGACCTACCATTAATTTAGTCATAATAATGTGATAAACCATTTTCATTTTTCCACACAGTTTTAGTATACTAATGTTAGAAAACTTGCATTCAGAGGATCCACTGAAAAGACAAATCTGATGGTCCTTGCATATTTTTTGAAAGAAATTGTTTATCAAGTTGGTTTTTTTTGGTTTGTTGTTTGGTTTGGGTTTTTTTTGTAATTTATGTTTAACAGGATACTCAGTGGCTGCTGGGGAATTTACTGGGGATTCTGAACAAGGTAAGAACCTGTGTACTTGAATGAAAACCATATGGCTGTGCGCTTACTAAATTCTTCATTCTGGGTCTCTACACGGGAACATACCTATTATATATTTAAAACACTGGTGAGACTTAAGCTATCTGTGCTCAATATTCTCAGAGACAATTATTTCCTTAGACAGTATAACGTAACAGAATTAAAGTAATACACAAGTCTGAATTTAAAAAAAAGGGGTGGCTTTCTTGAGGGGCTGAACAGCTCTGTGGTCCAGACTCACAAAGCCCATAGAAACGTAGTACATTTCCACATGTAAACCCAGTTCTCCAGAACTGCTGCTGATTAATCCCTCTGAAGTTAAAGTTGCCTGCCCTGCGTTATAAAGGATTCAAAAAATAAATAAAAAACCACACAGTTTTGAGCCAAACACTGTGATGTGTAAAAAGAGGTACACCCGGTAAGGGAAGGCTACATTTTTTCCTTCTTTTTTAATACATACTCAAGGTTTTATAATGGGTGGTCTTTGAATCTGTGTCATGTGAATGACTGGCACAAAAATATTGCATAGTTGACTGAACTGAGTTTCATCCTGTGTCTTGTTCAGGCCTTCATTAATACTTGCATTCCCCCTTGACCAAACACATTCAGTCCGAGGGGAATGTATGATCCCAGTGAGGAACAGAGGAAGGCTAGGTCAATACAAGCAGGTGGCTGAGGTGCTCTGTTATCTGAAGTTCCTGCTGCTGTCTTCTGATGTGGATATCCTAATGAGGGAGGGTTTAGACTGTAAGACTGCAGGCTGAGACTTAGCTTTTTCCTTCTTTTGTTTTTTTACTCATTTGTTGTACTAGTTGTTTAAGATTTCACCATTGAGCGAAATTACTCCTAGAAGGCAGCTAGGTCTAATGTTTGATGTTCTTACTCAGTGGATCCCTCCACTGCCACTCACAAAAATTTCCTTGCAATGCAGACTGTGCAGAACTTGTCAAGGATTTACATGGCGCCAAGCGAAATAATGCATGAGACAAATTGTTGGTAGGAAAAAAGAAAAGAAGTGTTTGTAAGAACAGTTCTATTTAGCTTCTGTGCTCTAGTGTGCAGTGCCATAACTAATTCTGGCTCCATCAATCCACAGCTGTCAGGTAGCAAGCTGAATTGTATCAAGAACTTTATTATACTGTGCTGTGCTAAGCAATGCTGAACAGAAAGAGATCCGTGGATAGGTATATTCAAAAGTCAGAGTGTAACATTTTGTGCAAGTAAATGCACTGAATGAATGCTATAGTCTTATGAAATAATGGCTTGAAGTGATTTACAGGGCTTTCTAATACAGATCACAAATCAAAATCCTAATGGATTTGACATATATATATATTTATCAAGGAAGGTTTAAGTGGTGTGGGATACATGTTGCATGCACCACTCAGATTGCAGAGCCAGTTCACTGTTGATCATTTATCCTTTCAGAGCTGGTTGCTGGAGTCCCAAGAGGAGCACAGAACTTTGGCTATGTATGTACTGGACCTTCATTTTATAATTTTTATAGTGAGAACGCAATTAAGCTATTTGTAAGGTTAAATGCTACATTATGTTTTCTGTCTCTTTCATACAAAACTTTCGAATCAGAGAAAACTGCCACTGACTTTCACCCTCAGGCTACCTGGGTGGGTTGATATGCCTTACTGGTTTGGGTTTTGAATGGTAAAGACTTAGTCCCTTCTGAAGTCTGTTTTCAGTAGGCAGTCACAATTACAATTACATGCTCTGAGTCTGACTAGTATCCCTATACCCACCGAGTGCTATCAGACCTAAGCTTGCTCATAGGATAGCATATTTTTGTGCAGTGCTTGTCCATGGTGCAGGGGAGTCCAAGTTCAGATTATTCATACCCAGTGTTTACGTTCAGTGCTGTGAGTGTATACACTGAAATCCAGATGCAAGGACTCATGATATGCAGTTAGAAGTGAAGGGAGAAAACAATATACATTTGTGCATACAGCTTTTAACTTGTAGGAAAAAAGTTCCACAAGTAACCTGACTGGGAAAAGAGATCTCAGCCACAGACACATTCTCTAGTTTTGTGGACTCCAAATTCCTTGTGTCGCTGGAACTTGTTTTTAAATTTTTTTAGGAAAAATGTGTGTGTGTATATATGTATGTATATACTTGTATGTATATATGCATGTATATATGTATGCATATACTTCTTTATGTCTTAAGTTCATGTTTTCATGCCTAGTCACTGATTAGCTGATAGTCTGTGATTTGTTGCTGTTCAGTGTCTAGCAAGGAAGGGAAATATTTTTCCTTACTTTTTTTCATGGGGAACCTGAGAGTCATGAAATCTTAGCAATTTGTTCAAGATCATACAGGAAAACTGTGGTGAGACAGAAAAAGAATTGTTTTTTCTTGGCCACTTGGACCATCTTTCAGTGTATCAAATTCTTTTGCAGTGATGTCATGCTGTAGCATCTCCATGTGTGCTTGAAACTTTCCTTTTTGTTCTGTTACCAGGTCTCAATTATTAATTCTTCCGACTTGACCTTTATCCAGAATTTCACTGGTGAGCAGGTAATGTCAAGCAGCTATGTATGAAATATTGTACCTCTAGAGCATCTAGTTTCATTAACATAGTCTCAAGAATGTATAAAATATTTTTGTATTAATAACCATAAAAACAAAGAGGATTATCAGTAAAAAACCTTTACACTTGATATCAGATATGAAAGTCTATCTGTTGTTTTTTATTTTCAGATGGCGTCTTATTTTGGGTACACAGTTGCCGTATCCGATGTTAACAATGATGGGTAGGTTACCAAATACATTCAGATTCACTGAACACTAATAGAAGTGATGCCTGATATTTATTAATAAATGCAGGTTTTCAGGTGCTTCATACCTGAGAATGCTTTTCTTGGCTTCTCTGCTTTTCTAATTTTAATGGTTCACATAGGCTTATCTTTGTGCAGTCACAGTGGCATGAGTATTTGCAGGCCTAGTTTGGGTGAGGTTATGTTCCCAAATATTTATTCAAAGCAGTGTGTCAGAGGAGTGTCCAGAGTCCTAGGAAACAGATCTAGGTGGAAAAATAGTGAATAAACACCACTAGCTACCACTAGGAAGAGATAGGTGAAAGTCAGAAGTTAATTCTCCCATTCTCACATGCAGGTAAGTCTTCTCATCCATAGCTTCACTTCTCAATATTAATAGCCTCCCAATGTCATCAGCTCTTCTTTCTTCATTCCAGCACCTCCTGGTTGGCCATCCATTTTTATCACCCAAGGACCAACAAGTATCTATGTCCAGTAGCTGTTATGGTGGGCATTGTGTGTGTCAGAGGGAGAATGATGCTTCACTCCCAGGGTCATGATACTTGGGGATCGTATCCCTAAGATCCTTGGGGACTTCAGGCTCTGTTGAACAAAACACTTGTTAACTTTCAAATCATGTAAAGTCTGATTAAATATTTTAGAAGAAGAGGACTTCAGTAAGAGAATATTGCTAGTAGGTATCTAGCAAGGAGATAAAAATCCCTGAAGCTCACAGCCTTAGAAGTCTGCACAAAGATGAGCCAGGAAGATATTTAGAGATGTAGTGTACTCTTGCTTATTGCAAAATATCTCAGATGTGTCTACTTCGTATTTTTTTCTTGTAGTCATTTCTTATTACGTGCTTAAACATAGTGCATGAAATAATTTTTTTGGGCTAAGTCATTGCTTCTTATCAGTGACTTGAGACCCTTTAAAGACTGAGGAATACAAGAGAAAAGTAAAAAGGTGGTAAAGTGTTATTGCAGTTACAAAACAAAACAACAAAAAAGAAGCTTCAACAGTTTCCATGGTGGCTTCATAGAACTCAGATCTTTCCAAGTTTCTGAGATCAAATTTTGTCATAGTATCACAGCTTTTGAAAATCTCTGGTTTTATGATATACATAATCAGAATTAATTAGTCCTACTAATGTATTACAAATCTGATAGGGTGGAGAAACATTAATTGAAGGTGTAATAGACACTCATTAGACTTTCAGGGAACTTACTATTTAACTTCTCACTGAAGCAAACTATTTCCTGTGCAGGTTATTTCCTGTTAACCATAGGGTTACTTGGTAGGTCTCATAGTTTCTGTGTACCTCTAAAACCACAGTTTATGTCAATAATGTAATCAAACTGCTATTGAGGCCTGTGTGGTCTCCTGGTCTATATCTTAAAAGAAATCAAAAGACTCTTCCTGAGATCCAAACATCCCACAGAAAACAAAACACAAAAAGCTCTACTTGATAAACATGTCTGATTAGATATGTAGTCTGTCTTAGCTGGTTTGCATATATAGTCAATAGAAATATTTATCTGAAAGGAAGAGTAAAAGAGAGGAAAAAAGCAAAAGGGAAATTAACACTTCAGATTCACTTAGGCATTTTATTCAGATAAAGATAAGGAGGTAGTGATGGCCTTGTCAGTATGAGAAGCCTGATGAAGTTATTTGCTGAAAAAATTAATACAAGATTATTAGGAATGGTGCTTTGCTGTGATAAGACTCATGATATGGCTCAAAGTTTAGGCTCATCTTAGGAAAAAAAGCTCTGTAGACCTAGCCCAGCAGTTCTGTGGGTATTCCAAAGTGACTCATTTTATCTGTACCACATCAGGATTGTAGGCAGAACAGGGAAATTGAGGATATGGTTTGAACTACCCTTTAGTTGCCCATTGCTAATAATAAGAAATCCACAATGAAACTTAAAAAATCGAGTTTGCCATCGGCTTACAGGCTACATTCCTAGTAAAGAGAACACTTTCAATTTAGGCTGAAAACAGTCCAATAAAAGTAGTGAAATAAACTGTTTACTAGGTTTTTTATTTGGCCTATATCAAAGCTTTTCATAGTCATACTTAGACCTCTTGACATTTCCCATATTCCTGCTTTTTATTACTCTGCAGGATACAAAGGAATGGCACACAGTCTCAGCAGGTGGTCAGCTTTGTGCTTTTTAAAGAATTTTTTTTAATCAGAAGTGAAGTAATACTGACTGGTTACTTTTCTGTGTTGGAGCAAAGATTAATATATCATTTATGTTAACTCTAGCATCTTAGTGTAGTAATGAAATCTAATGAACCAGTTCAAAATACCGCTGCAAACTGAACTGCATTTCATAGTTTAATATTGCTGTCCAGGGGATTTTTGGTTTTATTTACTCTTACGGCTTTTTAAAAGCAATTGCATCAAACTGAATTTGACTCAGAACTCTCAATTTTGTAAACACAAACTTCTACAAGTTAAAAGACCAATTGAAATACCCTCTTTCACCAACAAAAATGCATAATACTAATCACATAGGTACTTAGAATCCAACAAGTGCACACACTACACCCTCCCTGCCACCTTGACTGCTTGTTATTTAAATAACTAAGTTGTAGAAGCTGGGAGGCAAAACTGAGTATAACGTATGGTAAGCACAATTGTTTGCTTATTTTACCCACTTGAAGAGGAGCCAGAAAAAAGTAAATGAGGATCAGAGAGAGTTGGGTAGCTGAAAAATCCTTCCTTTCTAGATACAGTACACTGGTGTGACAGCACAAAAAACACAAACTCTAATCCCAAACCTCTAGAATTGCCTAAGGGAGAATTCCCTCTTGCAGAGGACTTGCTGAAGCAGCATGCTTTGGCTTACAGAGCTCAGCTCTGAAAGAGAAGGGGAAAATTTCAGAGGGTGAGGAAAGGAAGGCCTTGGTGGGGGCTGTACATATAAAGAGCTGCAGGGAAGGCAAACCAAGTGCTGCGGGTGTTCCACGTGGCTCTGCTGCCTGTAACCAGTTTAGAAATAGGTCAGTGTTTTAGGTGACTGCCTTTCTTCTACCTGCTCCTCAGCACATCAGAAGATGAGCCATCTTAGCTACTGGGTTCTGGTCCCTGCTCTCTGGATTGTTGATGCATTTTATTCAGTCATTGCAATTTATTTTAGCAAAGTTGAAATTTTACCAGAAATATAACCCAGCACTGTGCACTTCTAGCTGAGATGCTGTGCTCCCATGTTCAACAAGCTCCAGCTCCTCTCTGCTTGCTTTCTGTCTCACCTGGTCAATCTTGTGTTCTGGGTTAGGCTTCTGCTTAGAGAACTTTAGTACACAATAGATAGTCTGCCTCTCTCTTTTCACCATTTTAGGCACTCTGGGTGTTGCTCTATGGACCAGGGTTTTAAAGGTATCTGGGGATCTATTTATTTTCTATCAGTGTACTGGGAGCTTTCTGACTCTCAGTGATTTGGTTCCTTATCACCTCTAAAAAGATCTTTCATCAGTCTTAGAATTGCTCATTTGTGAAATATTCAAGGGAGCCAAGCTCATCTCCTATTTCATGGTTTCTACAGCACTTAACTCTATAGGGTCCCAATGTACTGGGAATATCTGGACTGTGAGGTACTAAAATAGTAATTGATGATAGTGCTGCTGTGTAATGCTTTTAGTACATGGCATATGTAAAATAACTTATTTTAAAAAGAGCACTCATGATTTGTTTTTGTTGTTGCTATTGTTTCATGGCAACCATTTCAGCTGATACTCTGTCCCAACCACAAACATCTTCCATTAGTAGAGGAGGACTTTTGATGTTTAGTGTGAAAGGAAAATCCCACCTATGATGGGATTTCCTTCCTTTTGTAGTTATTTATGCCGTAGTGTAAAATCTAACATAAAAAATAGGACAGCTATAACAAACTGACCTGACATTTGGAATTACACTTTCCTTTATGGAAACATACCATAAAACTTAGTAGAAAAATAACATTCCTAGAAGCATTTTGTAACAACTTATAGAATGTGTAAGTTCTACAGTGTAATTAATCTTTTTTTTTCTAGATGAAATATTCTGTGCTAAATTCTACGCTATATATCTTAGAATCATAGTACGTATCTGTGGTAAAATAGTAGCATAGGTACTGCTGAATCATACAGATTTTTTTTCTATAAGGATTGGGAAAAACAGTGTAGTGTAATATTACTATTTGGTTTGCTAATAGATAAAGCCTCGTATTGGAAATATGATTAATTGAGAATAGAAAGTTTTCTATGAGTTTTAAAAAGTTTGAAAAAACTTGCACATTAGATCAAGAGAATATGTTTTCCAAATTAAATATTGTGGGATCAAGTAGTCCTAGTTATTTGCAGTAACAGACTTCATTAATACCATCAATGTCCACATTGCATGCGCGTATATAATGCACATTATTTTATTATATGGACTTGAGCAACCTTCAGCAGTTAATCTGATACTATCATTTCCTATCTCAGAATAATCCATTAAGAATACTTCTGCTTGTTATGAGTCTGTCAATCACACTTGTTTTTATTCTTCACAGTTCATAAAAGGGTCTTTTTATTCCCTCTAAATAAATGTTGGTAACATGTTTTGAAACATGACTATTTAGAACAACAACATTCAAAATATGCTCCGATTAGTCTGTGTTCTTTTACCAATTCTTCTTGGACTAGCATGATGGACAGAAAGTCTTTTCCCCCTAAGCATCTTGTTTTTGTGATTTGATTATGCCCTTTCTCTTTAATGCTCAGTACAGAAAATTATATGAGCACTGCAGCTACCTGTGTATCTAATATTGAACAGAAGTGTTTTCAGAAATAGAGCTTTGACTTTGTCTCCCAGCTTCTATTTGAAGAAACGATGAGGCATTCTCTATTAATTGATGCTCTACTTGTGTTTCATATATGTTACTCAAAGATCTGCTGTGAAGTGGCAGGGATTTTTTTGTTTTGGTCACTTACTGATGTATAACTTGCAAAAACTAGATTTTATACTAAAATTTGTCTCTCACTAGCACTGTTAGCAGAACAGATCTACAGAATTTGTTCTAGTAACACTGATTCCCTCTTAGTTATATTCCTGACTTCGGCATCATTAATTGCGAAGTGTAAGTTTTCAATGGCTATCATGGACATAAACTGAGGTGCAAGAAATTGCATTTAAACCTAGAAAGAAACATTTTGCTGTGATGATGATCAGACACTGGAAGTAGTTGCCCAGAGAGGTCGTGGAGTCTCCATCCATGGAGATATTCAAAACTGGACAGGGTATAGCTGTGGACAGTCTTCCCTAACTGACCATGCTTTGACCAAGTGTTTGGAGTAGGACTCCTGAAGTGCCTTCTTACCTCAGTTAGTCTGACTGTATGATAATTATCAACTTCCTGTTTAGCAGATGTATAAACTGTGTTGTTTACACTCAGTCTCTCAGTGACACTGTTTTTTGTTTGACTGTTCCAGTTTAGATGATATCTTAGTTGGTGCCCCGCTTTTTATGGAACGAGAATTTGAGAGCAAGCCTAAAGAAGTTGGGCAAGTTTACCTGTACCTGCAAGAAAGTGCATTCCTCTTCCAAGATGCACAAATTCTGACAGGCACTGAAGTGTTTGGTAGATTTGGCAGTGCAATCACACATCTTGGAGATCTCAATCAAGACGGATATAATGGTAATTTGCATGTTATGTAGTATACCTCTGTTTAACATTGAAATTAAAAATGCCTAAACAGCAAATATCAAGTGTCTGTGCAGTGCTGGAAAAGGCTTTTTAACGTGTATCCACCTTTGAAATTCATGAGAATTTACGCTCATGCTAATGAAACTGATATTGAGACCCAAATCATGAAAAGCTGACCAATAAGAGGGCAGTCATATTGACTACAGTGTGATTTTTTACTAAATATTAGTATGTTTATTTGAATAAAAATATCTTTTGTTTTATAACGATAACAACATTTCATTACTTAGTTAAGGTGTTTCATTGTTTTGAAAGCAGAGTTCTTCTCTCCTCAAATGCTTGGAAGAGTTTGGTAATTGAATGAGGCTCAGTACATGGAGCATTTTGTCAACAATGAAAGAATTGGGCAAGTACAGAAGTACTATTTTGGAATCAGCCTTCCACTGGTACTTAAGTACTAAAAGAAACAGGTGCATAATGGGTTATTTCTGAAATGCTTATAGCACATGCACACAACAAAATGTTCATGTAAGTTAACTGGCAGCCTACATTGAAGATAACAATACAACTAAACTAACTGCTTGATTACCTGAGACAGCTAGGATACCTTGAGCACCTGGAGTTAGCCTTCCAGACATGCTCAGTTGCACCTTGGTTTTGCCTGCATGCATTTCCTTACTTCCTATTTCCAGGATGTTAAGGATCTTTAAAGCAGGTGTCTCTGCATCTACAACACCCAAGAAGTTCTTCCTAGAGGAGCTGTTTTGCACAGTAGGCTTTGGAATAGCTGTCCCACTGAATGGACTTTGCTCCTCCTTAATTTGAGGGCTGTTTTTCACAGTGTTCTAGCTGCTAGGTTCCAGGGCAATGTCCTCATTGTGTGGCTGCTGTGCAAGGGATCAGTCATGTCAGGAGTCATAGAACTGCACTGGGATTCAGAGTGCATGAAATATGAATACCATCCTGTGGGTAGAAGCCATTGGATTGTGACTGCTGAGAGTACCCTCACTGGCTTGTCCTGGAATTACACCATGGAGTTCAGCTCAGCTGAACCTCATGGTGGAGAATTCTGTTTTCTACCTGTAAGCAATAGCAGATACCCTCAGCTACTCTGGGCAGACAGTGTTGAATTCTGCAGAATTCAGATGAGGCAGGCAGGAGACATTTGTGCTTTTCTCTGTCACTGTGTAAAGACTAAGAAGACTCTAGAGCCAAAGTCTTCTGCTTCATCACTGAATATGCCAGTCACAGAGCTTTGGTGCACTTCTGCCTTTAGAGTGAAGCTACAGAGTCCGGGTGTTCAATTCAAGTTTAATAAAGGTCCAGCATCAGCTGCTAGATCAGAAGCCAAAAAGAGAGCTATAGATACAGGATTTTTAAGGATTGAAGTGTTTAATTCTAGAGTGCCTAAGACCTGCTGCGAAATTTCTGACTCGATACTATTCCTATTTCTCAGTAAGATGATGAATTGGTATAGATGAAAACATGATATTCCATTGTTCTCTTTTGCATTCTAAAACACTGAATGTTTGAGGGAGTGACGTTTTTTGTCTACGTACAATATGTTATCTGGAAAAAGAAAATCAGTTTTATCTAACAGCTGCTCCTTATTAACTAGGCGATAGAGGAAATCAAGCAAAATTTGTGCTTGTTTAAAAAATATGAAAATAGAAGCAGGCATTCATTAGATCTTGGTTTATTAAAGCTAATTAACTGCCCTGGAAATATGTAGAGGCATCCAATGTGCACTGGCTATTTAGTATAATTAATAACTTCTTCATAGGATTATTTTATAAGCTTTTGTCATGAAAGTTTGACATAGAAAAGACACTGCAAACATTTTGCATATTTGCCTTTAAACTAGAATACATATAGAAGTAAAAAATGTTGATGTTCTTGCATGTTAGTAGCAGAAGGCATTTGTGTCTGTTTTCCTGCAGGGAGTAAATTTTTAATTGGGTCCATTCTTTTTATTTTTTTTTTTTTTTTTTTTTGCATTGCAGACATTGCTATTGGTGCACCATTTGCAGGAGAAGACAGACGAGGAAAAGTGCTCATTTACAATGGATACAGTAATGGGTTAAACCCTAACCCTTCCCAGGTTCTCAATGGAGCCTGGGCCTCACAGTCCATGCCTTCAGGATTTGGCTTCACTCTAAGAGGAGACTCAGATGTAGACAAGAATGATTACCCAGGTAAGATTTTTGCATTAGAAAGGGAATTTCATACTTCCGTTCTCCGGTAAATGCATCATGCCTAAACTGCTCCTTTTGGAAGGCAGAGGTCAGAATAAAGGATAGGCATTTCTGGACAGTTCTAGTTTGCTTTCCTGAGAGTTAAAAATCAGACAAAACAAATACTCCCTTTCCTGTCAAAAGACATGATCAGAAAGTCAAGACAGGGCTTAAATAGTTGTATTAACATAAAACATGTGAAGTTTACAATAAAAAGCTTAACCCTTTCCCCACATTTCCAAAAATTAGCTTATTGAACTTGTAAGGTCTCCTTCATCCTGACATTCTTTCTTAATTAAAAACATGTTGCATTGTAGAAGAAGGGATTGATTTGGTTATGTTGCTAAGTTGTTTTTTGCTGACCAAAGAGACACTGAGCTATATATAGTTAATGGCTTTGATTGCATTACAAGAAAGCTGAGAGAATGCAAATTGCTTGAAGCAACTATTTTATTTGGGCCTTTTCATCCCTTTTATGTTTTTATTTTGCTATATGGACTCTTCCTTTTTAGGTTAGCTTTGATTCTTCCTAACGAGTTTACCCAAGATGTATTCACATTTATCAAGTTTCTAACATAGTTAAGTTTTGCAGGGAAGTGCTTATTTTTTAAAGAAAAATTTTCCTGCCATATAAGTAGTCTGAATGTAAGTTTACTTGTGTGTACTCTCTCATCTGGAAGCACATCTGTTCTGTTTCTTTTCATCACAATTCAGAAGCCTTAGCAAGGGTATGCAGTAAAACATGATATTTTGTAATTGTGAAAGATTCATCCACAGGAAAATGCTAACAGTCTGTGCTTCCCTGACTTACTGTGAAATCACTCTTGTTAGCCTGGGCTATTTCAAGGCTAGAGTTCTTAAAAGTTCTGTTATTTCTAAAGTGAAAATTGTAGTTTTTCAAAGGGACAAAAATACAAATTTTACCTTTTTGTGATGGATTGTAAAAACCTTGAAAGAGATGTCTTTCCAAAAGCAGAAGGGAATTTCTGGAAAGGGGTGTTTACAATAGAAATTACAGTTTTACAAACAGAAAAGCTGACTGCAGAGTAATAAAGTGAGGCTATCATGAGACTAAAGTAAGAGGATCTGTAGCGTTTGAGAGAAGAAAGGGCTTTTAAACACTATTCTGACTTTTTGTTTGCATATTGTTGGTGTTGCTATTAATATTCTTTCATTGTCCATGACTAATGAGGTTCTCTTGGACAACAGAGCTCTTTATTAAAGTTTTTGCATTTAAGCATTTCCTAAAGTACCCACAAGGCCCCCCAGCAAAACCAAAGAAAACAGGATGTTGCATTCCTGACATTTCTAAGATTGAAAGATAGAGGGAAGGGAGAGATTCTTTGACTCACATAGAGAAGAAAGAAGAGTAGAAGTCTCATTGCTGTATTGGCATACTTTACGTGGAGTATCTTTTAAGCTAATTTGTGGAAAGTTTGGGTGATGAGTCTTGATCTTTCTAAACGTGCACTGAGGAACTGTAGTATAATTGTGAGTTTTCTGCTTGTCATTGTGGCCTCCACCATGCAGAATTTCACATTGTGTTATCAGCTCACTATGTGTTAGATAATTCGGTTTTATTACATAAATTACCTCATTAAAAAAAGAAAACAAACAAAAGAAACACCACCCTGAATTTACTGTAACTAGCTTTTCCCTCCATCCCTCTGTTGAATATCTGGATGAGCACTCCACAGTACTGGTGAAAACCTCTCAGAAAACGAGAAGAAAAACCCCTACTATCAGTTAACCACCTCTTCCTTAATTCATGAAGATTTGGAGCACCGAAACAGAGCTGTAAAAATAGTACAAACATGGCACAGTGCTAGCACAAAAATAGAGTGCCTTCCTATGGGAAAAAGGGGAAAAAAAGAAAGGAAATAATACAGGGAAATGCGAGCCTAGGACAAGTACACTGAGCAATGGAGTAAGTAATCCTTCTTGTGTCAAAGAGCTTTTCTTCTTCACCTCCTGACGGAAATGCTGAAGGGCAGCCCTTGTAGAAGGAGGAAACAAAGTACTGAAGTTGGAAGGATTAGGAAGGAAGTTTTATTTTAGAGAAGCAGAGTCTTGCTGACTACAGAAGGTCTAGAAAGTTAGCCTTTAATTCCATGCTTCCCAAACTACTGTTTGTGCCTGTGATTCAAAGAGTGTTGTGAAAGACCGCAAAAAAAAATAATAGAAATTTTAATTTAAGCTTTCTTATGTTTATATTCTAAAAGCAACCATTTTATAAAAAGAAAAATGTAATAAAAGTAGGTTATTCTGACTTACCACTCTCAGAAGTTCTGTTCTCAGAAATTCTGGACTGGCAGATGAGAGACAGCTGTAATGTCTGGCTGCAGGTATAAACATTGGCACTGTCTAAGGTGAAATTCATCAAGCATGTAGCTCTTCCGTGGCTCAAGTTAGTGTTCAGAACTGACTTGTATAACTAGAACTGTGCTTGTATGATTTACTCAAGCCCTTGTGCCTGTCACTGTTCATGAGACAGGCATATCCATGCTAGGAAATGGGAGGCTGAGACATGGGAGTTACTCTGTTATTTCATTTCTAATGCACTGTGTAGCATTTTCAGAGCTTTTAGAGGTTCAGACCTTTTTTAAATCAGACCATGTGTTAATGTTTTTGGAGCAGGTCACTGACCCAGAGGGCAGAAGATACCACCTGTTTGTATGGCTTCTTGTCACAGACCACTGAGCTTCATCCTGGGGTCTCTGTACTGACCTCAGGAACCAGTGCTCTTTGATTATAAGCTGGGTAATACAGTTCATAAAATGTGAGGGTGAATCATAGTCAAATTTCCTCCCACTGGAAAAAGGTTAAATCCTCTCTTGGATGGGAGTTCAGTTCAGGCTGACATCTATGTATTAGCCTTCTGGAGAAGAGCAGCCATTTGGTGCAGGAAGTAGTATCTTTCTCTCTTCATCCAAATGCCAGTATAAGCTCAGGAACAGAGAAAGAAATAGGGAGCAGATGAAGACTCCCTAGTGCACAGCACTGTCCAAATCCGTCAGCTTTCCTGTGGATGGAGTTGTTTCTCCTTTCTCCTCTTCCTGCAACTCCTGGCCACCAAAGGGAGAGAGTCTCCTCCACCACCCACCTTCTGGTCTCCTTTAGGAAAGGCAGAGAAAGAGTCTCTTGTTCCCCATGACCCCAGTTGTGTAATAAACGTGGGAAAAAGCTGATCACAGGCAAGTTTAATGGTGAAGTAGCAGAGCAGACAAGGAAGAACATGATACAGCCATACTGATACAGATGAAAGATCTGTCTAGCACCAAAGCATGTTTCCAACAGTGGCCAGCAATAGATGTTCTGGGAGTTGTACAGTTGTTGTGATATTTCCCAGAATATTCACCCAGAACTAACCAACCAGAGTATCAAGGTGGCCCCGAGTCAGAGATGGCACCGCCAAAATTAGGATCCCTTGACAGACTTTTCTTCCGTGAATTTGACCAATCAGCTTTAGAACTCACGCAGACTTTTGGCACGCACAGTGTTTGTCAAGGGACCCCAAAGCCCAGCTGTGAAGAAGTAATTCTCAGTGTATCCTATTCAAATCTTGAACGTTCCATTGGACAGTTTCTTTGGAAGTGCCCTAGTTCTTATACTGAAGAGACAGTGAAAAGTTCTGCAGTCCACTGTTACTTTACGGACTTCTGACATATTTCCTCCCTCAGCCATGTGTTTTAGCAATCCTGTGGAAGGAACTCTATTATATTTAACTGTTCCTTGAGCAGTGGAGAATGGCACACCAGTTCTGCTGTACCAAATGATTGTTCAGTCTTGCCACCACCACTGCCTCTTCTACTCTTTCTCATATATTTTTCTGTAAAGAGCAGTTAGTAATTTATGACTTGTGTCTGGGTAAAGTTTTGCTTCTAATGAAGATTTTACCATTGACCTGGGTTTCACATTTAACCAACTTAAAAAAAAGAGATGTATCTTCTCTACTGAGAAGAAAATCAGAATTAGTACTTTAAAAAACAATAATCCCAAATATTTTTCATTTCATTTTCACAAATTATGTTTGTGCAAGAAAATAAAGTGAGCCAAGAGCTGTGGTCTGGCCTTGAGGCTACATGGCACGGCACAGCTCGCTGTCATCAGATGAAACCACTGAAATAGGATGACTTTACCCAAACTGCCTTTTGTGAAAGGTCTTTGGCCCTGGCGGTTCCCCACACCTTTCCCGGCTACTGTCTGGGAGAGTACTAACTTGCACACACTAAAATCACAGCTAATCTGTGTTAATGGTACAAAAATATGGACAGTACTAACACAGTGCTCAAGCTCATGCCCTGCCTTTATTGCACGAGCATAGCGTACAGACAGCTGAATAACTAACTAGTCAACATCATACCTAAAAATGGAACTTTCTCTGGTAGGGTCAGCATGCAGGCAGAACTGCTTTTCCTTCTTGTTAGCAGTCCTGTCAGTGTAATGACCATCTGTCTTCAGCTGTCCTGGCACAGATGTTATCATTGTAACAGTAACAGACCTCTCAGCATTGTGAAAATTTGGAGATTTTTTCAACAGGGAAGACTGAGGTTTTTTTACTAAGTACAACCTTTGGTTTACATCTCCGCAGCTTTCCAGGGAAGGAGTTCTGTACGTTGTGTCATGCTTACAGACACTCCAGATGTTATATACCCAGAACTGTTCCTTTATCAACACAGACAGGGGTGATAATATGGTAGTCTCTGCTTTGCAGACTTGGAGGTAGTGGGAAACTTTCAGCCCTGGGAAGCAGCAGAGGCAGAAAACTGTGCTGGTCATCCTTACAGCTGTGTTGCTCATGCAGCTGCCCTCTCTGTGCTGGCGTTCATCACGTTCAGCCCCAGATGGAGGGCTCCTCCTCACCTAGCAGGACTGCAGTGCCAAACAGTGGTGACGGTGGTAATGAATGGATGGATGCTCCTTTCTTTGTAGTCATGTGAGAGGCAGAACCTGATTAAACTTTATAGTCAGATAAGACTAGTGAAAGCAAGCAGGTTAAGCATATCAGTCAGATAGATTGTGCCAAGCCATGATGTGCATCTTTCCCGGTCTTCTAAGCGTGACACTGACGAGAGGTCGTGGAGTCTCACCTGAAATACTCAGTATCTCTCCGGTATACAGCACATACCCAGTATTTGAAGGAAAAGACCAATTAATTCTCCTAAATTACATCTACACTAGTAAATGAAATAGACTGTCTTTGGTTCTGAACTATCACTGATCACAGCTTGTCCACACTATGGAACTCACTTTTTTTTGCCCAAACAGGGTTGCTGCATGCAACTTCTGGAGTCTAATAATTGGCATGGGCGAACTGCTTTAGGGCTATTTTAATGATACCACTGCAGACAGTACAGATACAGCATACAGGCACATTCTCTGCCATTAATTTACTAACACTGACATAATTGTAACATCTTTCAGCAGATGATCCATTTCACTGTCTTCTGACAACTCACATTCTAAGGTCATATTCAAAGAAGATCTGATCTCACTTCTGCTGCAATAGTAAATACTGGTTTCATGCAATTATTCTGGATTGACAGTCATAAAAAAAAGTAAATGGGATTAAAGACATGAAGGAGATGACAGGATTGAAAAAATGTAAAAGATGGGCTTTTCCCATCAGTTTAAGTGCAAATACAGTGGTAGCTGGAATTCTGTGCAAGATCCTGTGCTGAGGTGAGGACATGGCAAAGCAGTATTGTGCTATGTCTGAGGCCATACTGGTGAGGGCTGTAACACAATTTATATAACCATGGGATTCTCTGTAACAGCTCTGCAAGGTTTGGATAAAGTTATTCCGAAATACCTGCCTCAGCACAATCTTCCTGCCTGTCTTCTGTGCTGGGACATCTGGGATGCATAATGGTAACTTTCAAGGCGGCTTCCACTGTCCTGTAAATCTGGGGCTTTTAGGGCCCCTTTGGTCCATCCTGAGCTTTATGTGTGTCATCAAGCCTGGAGCAGGGAATGAAGCAAAGGCATGCATTTTGAATTATAGTTTATTTTATTTATAATTTTATTTGTCTTCTTCTATTAGCATAGTTCAATTTTCATCGGAACAAAAGAAATCCATTAATCTGTTTAATGGGAAAGAAATTTATTTCTTTTGGCTTCTGGGCATCTGTTCAAAGCTGGCCCCACTGACTGCCTGGAGTCTGTGATTATCTAGGTGATGGTGCTGCACTTCCAGCTGGTTCATCTATCTGTACAGGGCTCAGGCATTTGGAGGCTGTAAGGTTTCCACCCTCACATTTCAACATATGTTCAGTCACTTGATGGCTGATTATAGCTGAGTAAATAGTTTATAATGAATAACTTACTCAACTCATTAAACTTGCTTTCTTCTTGAGGCATATCCTCCCAACGACTGTGGTTTCTTCAAATGTGTTTGTGAAGCAGGATGATTTAACCAGTTTCTTTTAACAGTGTGGGTAGATTCAGAGCAGTGCTTTGGATGAATCCACTATTCAAAGACTGTTGATTAGTTAATTGCTCAAATAAATTACGTACTATTGTCTCTGCTCCCTGCCTGTTTAGATGCTTGTGTAAATCTTCCATATTAACTTAAGGGAATCATTCTGGAATCAGTGCCACTGAAGCTTCATCTCCAAGGTATCCTACTTTAGCACAAACACAGCTGTTCGCCTGTTCTTTTGGTTGTTCTTTATAGTCAAGCCTTTGTCAGCACTTCATGCCTTGTTATTTTGGACTCAGTTATTATCTTAAGAATATCATGTAGTTAATATCAAACTACTCTGGAAACATTTTAAGAAGGAAAGTAGTGTGATAAAAAGACAACATTTCCTCAGAACTTCAGTAGTGCTATTTTATTAAGTCTAATCTTAATAAAATAGCAGTATTTAACAGCTCCATCTGCTGAGTACATTAACTCAAACAGCAGGAAGAAAATCCTCAAATTTCTTTCTGAGAGACAAGGGTTCTTCAGATTCATAAACTTTTTTGAGAACAATAGGCCTTGTGCCAACAATATTACAAATTGGAATCTAGTGATGATTAAATTATGAGGTTGGTCCAGGAGATTTGTGGAAGACAAACAAATTAAATCAATGAGAAGCTGCATCTGCTCTGGTAAGAGAGGACTGCTGTGTGTGGGAGCCAGAACAACGGATTGGGTTCTGCCAGCAAATGCGGAAAAGCTGAAGTGCTTCTACCAGCTAATTATTTTTTCACATGAATAGTCAGTCAAAAATATAGTGACAAGCTAAGAATTGTGAACAAATATGTTGATTTTATGGTAAATTATTATCTCTGTAATTTATAGGTATGCTTTTCTGAAATTCATCACAATATTTTATGAAATCACAGTATTGTGCCCAGTAGAATATAAGAGTAAAGCAATTGATCCCAGTAAGTAGTGTTTTACTGAAGTGATAAAGCATTAACTGTCCTCTTTGGGATATTTTTTTTTGTAATATAATGAATAATGTTGCTGTATTGTGAAAGGGATTCATTCAGACAAAAGGAAAGTATTGATATGAATTAGCCTTACATGTTATCCGCAACAGACCTGCTGCCAGAGTGGTTAAAAAACAGAGAAGGATTAAGGCAGCTGAGAATGATGGAATTGGAAGAAAGTGACTCTGCTTTGAATGATGGCTGCTTGTAGCATTTAACTAAAATTCTTGAGTAAAGCTGGCTATACTGCACAAGCCAGTGTCCTTTACTATGGTCAAGCCTGAAGTGATGACCATTTAAAGGAAATTTTATTCTGGACATTTCCTTCTGAGATTTAGGCTGGTAAGGCACACTGAAATCCGAGAAAACAAATAGGAATATGATCATGGGCCTTTTTAGCACCTGATCTGCTGAGGAAAATAAAAAGCAAAAAGGCTCACAAAGATTTTTTTAACAGGTGGTTTTCTCACTTTTACAAAATTTCCATTAGCACCTGTACTCAGATAGAATATAATTGTTTTCCATCCCCTTTTTATACTATACAGTGAAACTGACAGACTGCATGAAGTTATGTTTAAAGCTGCCAGCAAATCATTCTGTGTCCCCAAAGTTAACACTTTCCTGCCTGTGTCCTGGTAGAGTTGCAGTGGGGGAGTTACTCAGCTGTCATTTCATTTTTGGGTTTCTGACAAGTGAGGTGTTTGCCAGTTATGGAGTTGTTCATTGGTTTTTTTTCTTGGCCACTGTCCCACACATACTGATATGAGACATCATGTCTTGGCAGTTTCTCTTGGGATTGCTGGACAGGCTCCAACCAAGTGTGGGGTGCTGAACATGATGCATATTCCTCCCTGCTCAGACTCCCTGAGGCTGCATCTCTCTGAGAGAATGGGGATGTCCTTTTAAAAACAGCAGGAAATCAAAGAATTTTCTCGAGTTAGTAAGTGTGTATGTCTTGTTGAGACTGGAAGTAGGACCTTGTTTATCTTCCTACTTCATTTAGCTGAAGGCTCAGTGAGCATCATGGCAAGCTTCTGCCCTTTGTCACACAGTGTTTCAGGTTTGGCACAGCCACATGGCAAAGGGTGCAGGTGAACAGACAAGCTTACAGAATCCAGTGTCCCTTTCAGTGCCATCTCCTTAACTTTTTATGATACTTTTATCTCAGAAAGTAGACTTTCTGCACCAGACAGCATCTTGCAAACCTTCTCTTCAGAGCAAAGTAAAGTTTGAAATAAGCATTAGGATTGTTTAACTTTGTGCAGTGCCCCTTGACTTCAGTTAAATATGTGCCAAAGACACTTGTTTCAGTATTAAGCTCTGTGAACTCCACCAGCTGGGACTTCAATGCATACAACCCGCAAGCTGTGTTGAAAATGGAAGTTAAAAATTCCTGTGGAGTCGCTCCCTGTTAGTTTTCTTAATTTTTGCAGTGTGGTTGTGACCCCACAGCTCATTAATTCCTCAAACACAATGAGGCAGAAGCACATGGGTGCTGTCACCAACCCTTCCTTACAGATCTTGGCTTCTCTGCAGGGGAGCAGCTGATAGAGAATCTTCTCAAACAGACAACATAGGCAAAGTGGTCATTTAACAAAACAAATGAGGTTCCTCATCACCCCAGAAACATGAAATATAAGAAAAGAAGAACTGAAGATTTTGTGATTCTCATACTTCTTTGTCTTTGTTTTTATGTTTTAATCACACATTTTAATCTGAGCTTGAAAAAACCCCCTCACTGATGAAACAGAATAAAGGTTTTCAAAGGCTTTTCTTCAGGCTCTGTTTCGAAGGGTTATAAGGAGTTGAGCTGGGTTTTTTTTAAGATGGCTTCTTTTGCTGTGTAATTGCTTGTTAAAACCTTGTTTTTCAGCTAGTGACCTTTGCATCAGTGACATTGCATGCATAGCATTAACAAGAATTAATAAAGAAAACTTGTCTCTATTTTTAGGAGGGGAAAGTTGCCAAAATTCAGATAATTTAGACATCTCATGCATTTTTTTCATAGAAATGATTAGTAACTTAACTTCCACAGAATACAAAACAAATTCAAAATTTCTGCATGTAAAATTGTTCTGATTGAATGTCTATTCAAATCTCATGCATTCATATCAACATCAAAACCAATTTTTTCCAATTATGGGTATAGGAATTGCACCCCACAAGGCAATGAAAGAAAGAAGAGTGAAACTACTGCTCTGTAATAGAACAAGACAAAGCAAAGAAAAATCCCTAATTAATCTTCCAGTGAATGCTCTGCTTGAATAGATAATCACTTTGTCCTTACACTAGGTTGTAGAAGTTACTACTGGCTATAAATATGGGGGGGTTTTTTGCATATTCATTCTTAATTCCATTTTCTCTACTGAGTAGTTTCACTCATTCAGGCTCTTTGGATCATGAATAAGCATGGCTTAGACCAGAAAACAAATGACATGTCAGGGTAAAAGGAAAAGTTTCCAAACCATAGCAGGATAAGCACAGTCCTCGCTGCCCTTAAAGTCGCTTCAAATAGGACTTTTCGTGGTGCTGCCGTGATTGAGGATCCTCATCGTATTTGCTGTGTCCCCAAACCTGGCTGAGGTGGCAATGCAGAAAGACTGCTCATGGAAAACAAGTCTTTTGGTGGCTGAGGCCTATCCTTGCTCATCTAGACCCACCACCCTGTGTCTTCAAATAAGCTGAGTTCTGTCCCAAAAACCCAGGATTTAACCATTAAGCAGATGTACAAAATCCTCTTTAGTATTAAAGTGAGGATGCTGAGATAGAGGGGACCTCTGCACATCAGTACATACTGAAATGGCATTCACTCACTCTAGTGAGGCCATCTGTATCTGACAGACTCATTCTTCTCACCTTCAGATTCTAACAGGCTGCATTTTATTAAGCTTACCCGAGTTGTGTGTTTAACCTTTACTTTTTAATGAAAAAGCATATTATGAAATTATCACTAAGCCAAGCTGTGAATAAGTCTTGGATATCTACCTGTTTTGTCTCTTATAACATAACCCTGAAACCTTTTGAGTTGTCAAGTCTAGTATGAAGCAGTACATATCCTAAGTCAGGTCTGTTGCAGAATTCATGGAGTGTCCAACTGGGAAGAGCAGAATGGAAACCATTTCCATCTTGTCTTTCACTTTGTGTTCGTAACATAATGTTTCTTTTTCCTTAAAAAACAACAAACAGAAGAAAACCCCACCAAACACAAAACTCACAAAAAAACCCTGAAACACAAGCAAAATAAAAATCAGCAAAATATTACATCTTTTTCAGGGGTTACTATGGGTGCCACTATAAGCGAGCTGCCAGAAAAAGTTCTGTTTGTGTGTGGTGCAGCCTTCATGGTAATGGCTTTGTCCCAATCAGTTGTTTATTTAAGAGGAAAACATCTTTAGGTTTTGGTACTGTGGGCAAGTTATCTATAAAAGCTACTAAAGAAAACGACTCACAAATGTCCCAAAAAGGACATAAAAACGCTTACTTTCTTCTACTACTTCTTGACCCTGAAGCATATTTCTCTAAGGCCAATGAAATTAGAAAAATGTAAATGTTGTACAAAAAGAGGATCAGACCCATAAACTGTCCATGTTTGCTCCTATTAGGACATTAATCAATGGAATTCAGTGAAGGACTGGCTGTTGCCCATGTGAAGTATTTGTTTAAACTTGTGAAGTCCTGACCATCTGAAAGATGGAGGAGCACTAGAAAACACTGCCAACCCTGGACCAAACCCATCCAGCTAATTAACATCAAAGCTTGGTATTTGCATCATGCTCGATGACTTCAGGGCTTAAGCAAACCAGTGCTCCAACTATAGAAGCAGCAAGTAAGGGTTTGTTTACAAGCCTAAGTGCTGGTCTGATTAACTTATTTAGATCAGTTTAGGTTGCCAGTCTGTACCACTGCAAGGTCTGTTGTAAGGCTCAGTCTTCTGAATTGGATACATGTCAGTCATGTTGATTGATAGCAATGGTGGAGTGAAAGCTGTGCCCAGATGGACTCTGGGGGCTTTGAAAATGAAACAAAGCTCTTTCCAAAGGCAGCAGCAGCAGGAAAGTTGATCCTTTTTCCTCATGGCTTGGCTCCAGTTTTTCTCTAGGCCTGAATGGATCCAGCAAGCTAGTCTGGATCTTTCCAGAGACTCCTGTGCGGGCACTCCAGGCAAAAAGAGGAAATATTCTGGCCTATGGATTCCCAAACCCAGGCCAGCGACCATTAACAAAGATGCGCCCAAGTCCCAGTGCAGCGCTCGTAGTGTTGACTCCACCTGTGAGGTAAAATGAGGGCTTTAGATGGGTAACTACTGCAAGCCTTAGCACCTGTTGCTACAGTGCTGGAAACATTAGAAGCTGTCAAATCAGCCATCCTCTGACCTTGCATTGTATTTATTTGCACAGAGATGTAATGTCCAAATTAATGAACAAATTACTTAAAACACAAAGCAGAATGGAAAGATTGTCAGGAAGGAACACGATAAAGTTTCAACATGACTTACATGAAAGTGGCAAGAGATTGTTTTGCAGCTCTACATTTAATGGGCAATTAAGGATTTGGAATAAAATGCATAGAGTTTAGTGGCATCTCTTCCTCTATGATACAAGCTGGAGAGAAGTGAGATTGTGGCATGGGTTACCTTGTGTTAAATAGTTCGGGAGTTACTGGGTACAACCAAGACATTTATGAGACCATCTCTGACATGTGAAATGTTTTCTTTCAGGTACACTTGTGAAAAAATTGCTTAGAAAGGAATTACCATATTTGGTTTATCTTACTGCAATTTTAATGTAAATAATCTAATTTATGATGGAAAAAAATGTGTGAGAGATTTCTATATAGCTATTCTCAAGCTATTTTGTTTTTTCCAGATTTAATTGTGGGTGCATTTGGCGCTGGAAAAGCAGTTGTTTACAGGTAAGTGGTAAATGCAATGGATTTTATATTTTACAGCTTTGGTGGGAAATCTTCAAATTAAAAAATGTCATATTCCTCTTTCCCTGTTGCAATGTGTAGAAGGTGGTCATTAGAGATGATAAATTAAACTTCTTGTGAGAAACAAATGCATTTTTCCCATGCTCAAAACCTATAATTATCAGTGAAAATTTCCATGCTTAGATTTAGCTCAAGCAGCTTCTGGAATGTTTGACTCTTTAGTTAATTTTAAGTAAGAAACTTAAAAGGCATGGCATTGAAAATTAATTTCTTTCCTGGGGGAATGGTGCTAGTAAGAAATTTTAAAGTGACCGATCTTCAGAGATTGTGTATGTTAAGATAGGAACCATTTATTGAAAACAAAGACTGCTACTTTTAGCCTCAGTTCAAATAAATGCACACGATCCCACTTTACAAAACAAAAAGTTTGTTGCTGACTATGGAGTTTCATTAAATGCACTTTTTGGTTAGATATAAAATTTAAAACTACCAAATACATAAGCAAAAATCTGCTAATGCTCTCTTAGTCCAGCCATGCTGACAGTTCATTTCATTTAAATATTCACTATCCATTTCTACAAAAATGTAGTCATATTTCTGATTCCTGTCTGGCTTCTTGTTGTCTGTATTCCCAACAGCACCTGATGGAGAGAAGGCATGTTCTACTTCCCAAATGAATGTTTGTGAAAGCATAAGAATTTTGTAAAACAGGAATGTTAGCTCATCTCAGCAAACACTGTAGGTGCAGTGAGAAGACCCGATTTTCCTACTCCACTATGAAAAAATCACGCAAATACTTTGTGGTCCATCACTTTGCAATGCCATGTGTAATTGCACAGGATGTGAAACACTGAAGAATTAGATCCACTGTGTATTTTCAATAACAATAAAATGTGTTCTTTTCAGTTTAAGAAAGTGAATAACAGGAGGCCATTTCCTGGCCAGAATGTATCAAATATACAACTTGTCATATTGTTGAAATAGAGTTTTATTGCTGAAATTTTCTAGGGAAAAAAAGGTTTTCCCTGTTGCACAGAAGTGAAGAGAGTAATTTTATTTTTTAATGTCTTGCTGAAGTAATATAAAGATGTAATCATAAAAGCTCAGATGTGGATTAAAATATAAGGAAAGTTAGAAAACTGGAATTGCTGGAAATATATAAGTTACTGTAAATAGTACTGCTGTCTTAAAAAAACCAGAATCTGGGTACATACTTGTTTTCATTTGTCTTCTAAACTGCTTGCAGTTATTGATTATCTCATCACTTACTAACAGCTTCAGAGGGGTGGTTTCCATCACCAAAACTATATATTCATGTACTCAGCAGAATTTACTGATGTTTATTCCTGGTTTACAAAGTCAGTTGTCTCAAGAAATGTCAGACAGAGTTTACTTGATTATTGGCTCAAGAGACTCTACACCAACTTCTGCTTTAACCAAATTATGTTTATTTTTTTAAGAGTCTTAAAACAGACATAGTGAGTCTGAATGTATCATTATTAATGGAGACAGTACAAAACAAATCTGCAAGATGGCTAAAGGACTGCTGTAAAACCCAAAAAGGCTGACTCTGTCCCTTTGAGAAAACTCAGTGTAATGAAAGGTGTCTGATGTGCCTCAGTCCTGGGACACATCTCTTGCTTAACCATAGGATACTGTTTCTGTGATGTGTTAACCTGTGATATTTTTTTTTTTTGGTGAATCTGAGTAGGATTCTGACCAAAAAAATTCAAAAGGTTCTTTTGTCTATGAGCAGTATTATAAAACTGTGTTCTCCCAAGTAACCCTACATATCTGGCTTCTTTGTAGCCAGCTCAGTTAAGTGTTTCCTCTGCTGCAACTTAGGTACTAATGTGCTCCTTCTGTATGTGGCGAACCTTATTTCTGTCCCCCAGAGCCAGACCCGTTGTGACAGTGAATGCTCATCTTATTCTGTACCCCATGATTGTGAATCCAGACAACAAAACCTGTCAGCTCCCCGGCTCTCAGCTTTTGGTGGCCTGGTAAGTCCATGATTACTCAGAAAATATCTTCTTCCTCAAATAACTTCTTGTTCCTTAATTTTATTGCGACTCTTTCTTGAGCGTGTTCAAAGTTCAAAATGTTGAAACATGCTCTGAGTGCAACAAAACCCCCCTATATAGAGATCTTTTTGATATTTTCCGGTAGTTCACAGATTGTCTAACTAATTGTGGTCGCGCTTTGATACACTGAGTCTCCTTCTGCATAGGAAGATGCTCAGTATCTCCTCGGGTCAAGCTGCAATGTTACATGGGCTGTTTAGATGAGTGAAACATGAAACAGCTAACACAGACAAAACACGTAAACAGCCATCTGTTTGTTGACAAAATGTAACAGTGAAAGTGATGCAGAGCTGGCGGGCCAAGTTTTCTGTTGGAGAAAGACAGATCTTCGTCCTTAGTGGAACAGAGAAGATACCTGGCTGGTCATCCTGAAAGAAGTACACAGGATGTTGTTTCTGGCTCTGTGGTCAGAGGAAAGTTTTTTTTTAGCACATCATGCAGGACAATGTTTCAACCATCCTTAAGAGAGAAACTCTTAACCACAGTAGTATTTAACTTCGAAAAGAGAAAAAAAACAAAAAACATTAAAAAACCTTTGAGCTAATTAAAACAATTTAAAATAGTTACAAGTACAAAATGCTTGCAGGACAGTTGGAGGCTATCTGATAGCACATAACACCACATAAAGGCACGTTTACTGCACTAGAAAAGAGTCACTTTGAAAGGACCTCAGGAACAGTTGACAAAAGAGGCTATTACAAATACATAAGATACTGTTTAAAACTGGAAATCATAACAAATGGGGAAACTAAAATCAAAACAGAGCATAAACACGTGCAAGTTGAATATAAAATGCTAAAAAGTCTTGCCAGAGAGACTGTGAGGAACAGATTTCTGAGACATAAAATCATTAAAAGCAGGAAGCCTGCCAGGACGTGGGCTGGACAAAAACAGTATTAAGGTGTAAAGGAGGACTCCAAAAGATAAAGTGACTACAGAAATTTTGCACTGCTTTTAAACCAAAGATGGTCAGAGGATTTCCTCACATTGGAGACATTCTTTACAGGAGAGGAGTTCTAAAAATCATCTAAAATGTAAGATTCAGCAAAAGAGTCTTTAGAATTAATTGATAAATATGAACTGTAAAACACAATCATGAGAAGCTGTTCATTTAAGAGCCATAAAGGAACTAAACTCTGATACACTTAAACCAATAAATATGTGGGCTTCCAGTGCATCTGGGAGGGGGTTGTCAAGAGATTTTCACTCTTGCGCTGTTCTTTTACACTTTATGGTACTTCCCATATTCTTTATCACGTTCCTCATTTTTACATCCAATGTAGAAAATTTCCCATCTACAGAGCGATGTAGAAAGCACTTAGTGGAACTATGCAATCCCAGAACTTTACAAGACTTTGGCCTTTCTGGAATTTTTTTATTCAAGTACTTTTTGTTTTAACGGTTGATGTAAAAGAGAATTTGAAATACGGACACTTGGCTGAAGCATGTTCATTGATCTGAATTATGTTGTTTCACAACTCCAGGTTTTAAGACGTTTAAAAAACGCTTAATGTCATAATGGAAAAGGTTTTGGAACCGCAACAGTTACCAACAGAGTACTGAAAGAAAAAAGGTGGTTTTTTTTGCAGAAGGGGAAAAACATCTCTCTTAAAAAAATATTCTTGCTCTGCGATACTGTTTAGAAAAGGAAGGAAGAAATGCATACTCCTTTAATATATATTTTTTTCTTTCTTTTCATTTCTCCGCTACAATAAGCCAGAAGATGTTTGGTTCATATCTACAAGACCTTTAACAGGAGCATAATTTAATTTCTGTCTGCTTCATTCTAAAATACTGTTCCCTAAAGATTTAGTTCATGTTATGAAATGACTGAAGAGCAGCTGCTCTTTTCCACACGGTAATTTTTCTCCTTAGTTGATATAAACTTGTATAGTACATATGAAAACAATTAGTAGGGAAACTCCAACAGGCAAAGAATTCCTCAATCCCATGGGATAGATTTCTGTATCTCTTAGCCAGCTGTGCAACTTATGTAAAAACTCTACAGACTGACACTGCAAAATTAGAATGAAAGGAAGCATCCTACCAGAAAAGTTTCAGGAAGTGTGTGTGCATGAATAATGTGGATTATTTTACATTTCCAAGTATTAGGAAAATATTATTTCTGCCATGATATAAATTGCAAAGCTGAAGCAACAGAGGAAACATGCACAAAAAGTCATTTTTATGCACAGCCCAAAGAGAATTGTCCTGAACTTCTAGAAACATATAATTCATTCTCTGCTGTGTGTAAAATGTGGCTGTTTCTGAGTTTCCAAAACTAGCAAATCTGGAACAAATTCTGCAACTTTGAAGCTATTAAAGAATATGGAAAAATGCTTTATTTTCCCCCTAAGTGTGAAAGATGCAAGTTAATGTCTGTAAAAAGAGGTAAATAAATTAAAGATTTTCATTTTCAAAAGCTGTTTCAACATCATGTGATTTGTTACATTCAAAATTGGGTTCTAGCTATCAGGAGGTCTTATTTATCTGTGCATTGATATTTTTATTACCATTCGAGGTCTGATTATCCACTAGCTACCTTATGTATTTGTTCTTAAATTGCATCTGCAAAAGTTATTCACTCACCTCTCACTAATTTACGGTTAGTATTGTTAATTCCATTTTGTAGAGGAGCAATAAGTCAGAGAAGTTACCTGACTTACCAAAAATTGCATGTAAGTGTCCAATCATGATAAAAAGTTGATTTGTAGAATATATTGTACAATATATTTTGTATATATATTTGTATATTTCTGTTTGTATATTTGTAGAATATATGTTTATTTGTAAGTGCTTTCAGGTTTGGATGTCTGTTTGAGATGTGCCTTGTAGGCTATCCACCTTCTGTAAACCCACTGAAATAAGAAGCAGACTGCTTAAAATTTCTGATCTTCAACTTCCTGCTATCAAAAAATACTTTGAAAAAAAATGTTGTTGCTTTATCTCCAAATTTGTTACTATTAAAGTAGTAATAAAATATTTATAATCTCGAGTCAGCTAGATTCAGTAAATGAGACATTTCTACATACACTTAAAAAAAAAGCTGAATACGAAATTCCTGCCAAAGATATAAAACCCCCAAATAATAATATTTCAGCCTTTCCTAGCTGCATAGCTTTTGCTTCTGCTCCATTCTACTGCTAGTATTTTATTTTCTCATTGACATAATTTTAAAGAGGATGTGATTGGTGCCCCATGGATATGGACCCTGAGGCCATTGTTGAGATGAATTTGTGTGAAATTTTCCATAGACTTTTGGCCAGCCTGACTCTGTGGGTCAGATAGCAAAACCATATGGCCAAGAGTCAGAAGATGGATACCTCACTGCTCAGGGGCCGGTGAAAGGTGGGTAGGGCAGGTGGTATCAGTTGCTACCAGCACAGCTGGGCTGCTGTACGAGAGTCCTCTGTGCCAGGTTGTAGCTTCAGTAGCCCTAGAGACAAGGGCTGCTTGTCCAAAGGGTAGTTAGTTATCTAGAAGCCCTAGTGCTACTGCAGCCTGGCCATGTGATGTAGGTTAGCCATGAGATGCCTTCAGCATTAAAAGTCTATGTTGGTCACTGGATTAGACTTTGGCATAGCAGGATCTAAAAGCAGGGCAAGTGTTAGAGCATCTTAATAGAAGTGTATTGACTTGCTTTTACATATTGTACTTCAAAGAGGAAACTGTTCAAAGGTCGTTCATCAGTAGACAATAACAGCTTCTTCTCTTCTCCTGTGGAGGTTTGTGACCTTGCAGGTTGGTTATCAGCCTCACACAGAATGGTAGTCCATAACATTAAAGCTTACACTGCCTTTCTGCTAAGGCATTATCCATTCTCTCTCTCCATCTGCAAACCTGTGCACTAAAGAAATTTTTAACAATGACAAATGACACTGGGTAGGATCTGCTAATGCCTTGCTTTTCACCTCCTGAGGTAAGGTTTCTATTTTTTTTCAGCTGCTAGAGTAGCCAGACCAAAGTAAATTCTTTCTGGTACAAAGTCCAGTCTAGAAAATATTATACATGGGTATCTAACTTTTCTGATTTTTGAGGGATTAATCACTTCTGGTGATATTAGGTAATTTTATTAGGCTTGACTTTTGAAGAGACTGCTCCCATCTGCATCAAGAGTAGTTTTGAAGAAAGGAATATTTTCAAGCTTCTTGTTCTTGTAAAAATATTTCTATCTACCTGAAGAGCATAAAATTATTTTAAACAAACCATTTTGTTGACCCAAGATTGTCAGGAAAAGCTAACATGTTCAGTTTTAAGGCTTTCTCTCTATTTTGTAACTACAGTCAAATACTATTCAAAGCACAATCTCCTAGTGATGACAGACACAGCAGAATAAATGTGATGTGGGGATCTCTTCAGAGAGGCAAGATTGATAGCACATTAAAAAGTTCATATGCTTTAGGATGATGTACTATTTCCCATTTGTTTCTTATTTGCTGAAGTTTTCTTCCTCTGATTGTTAATTGTGTTGTTTGATTGATTGCTCCTACAAGCAAGCTCAAAAGCTCAGCTGTTTTATTTCTTACTGTTCCTAGGAGTCAGATCTCAAATCTCTATAAATTCTTTAGACTCCTTTCTTTTTTTGTGCTCTGTCTTTCCTTCTGCTTTTCTTTTTCTTGACGCTAAAACATCCCTCAACATCTCCCCAGCATCTTCCTGTTGAAGTGATGAGTATATCTAAATTCATCTAGGTTTGCAATTGAAATCTTTGATGTCTTTAGAGCTACTTCTGAACCAAATAATAAAATCACAAATGTGTGGCTGAATTCGGCTAAAACCATAGTCTTGCTTTTTGTGTGGCCAGAGTGTGGGAGATTATCCACTCCAAATTTTTGCTGTTTTGGTCTGCCATTCCCTTTATGACATGCTCTGCCTGGAGTGGAAGGAGTAGATCTTGACTCTTAAAGTAATATTTAAGAACATGACTTCAGTCATCAAATATGTATGATGAATTATTCTGTTCATTGCAGTAAATAAAGCATACACTGAAATTGTTCTTTAACAATTTAACAAGTAAAGCATTCCAAGCTGTACTTTTCAACTCAACCTTTTTCAAACATGATAGGGCAAAATTTAAGTGATTCCTCCAAAGCAAGATAACTGAGTTTAAGACAATGCAGCTCTTTAGTTTACATTTGAGGAAATACACTCTTATACTCTGCCGCATGAGACTGGCCTGTGAAGTCTGATGTCTAAATTGTGTTTATGCAATTACACAAGATTTCCTCATTTTTGTTGTTTTGTCAAGAAAAGAATTTTTCGTTAAGGTCATGAGAGTGGCACATATCCCAGATGTGGCAGTTTCATCACATCTGTCAGAGGAAACAAACATGCAGTTAGAATGTGATTACACGTTGGTTTAAAGGTTGTGTTGGTGGTTTTGTATCCACTGCATGGGGACATTAGTATATGGAATGACAGTATTGAGGTGATCAAGATCAATGAATAGTGCAAGTATCTTTTTTTATTTAACTCAAGCTGTTTTAGTGCTGACCTACAAACAATTCAGGTTTTATGTTTGGAATTAATTTTAGCCTCTTGAAATAATGAAAATCTTACATTAATGCCCATGGAACACATTGGTATCTTGAGTGTTTTAATTTGCTAGGAAACAGCTTCAGCGTTGATTGGATGCTCTGAAGATTTTTCTGATTTAACCATGATGAACCAGAAAGGATTTCTGCAGACAGCCTCTTACAAAGGTGGTTTGCTGAACCTCAGCATAAAGAAGCCAGTCTTGGCAGTAGTATTAGAAGGGTCTTTTCCATGGGCTCTCTCAAGAGCTACTGGGAGCGGAGAATCTTCTCCATACCTTTGCCGGGAAGTATTCAGAGACTGTCTTCTGTAATTCCTGACTTAAGTAGGGAAAGTCATAGGTAGCCAGATGCAGACCTCAATTAACATCTTTTTAAGAAAATGAAAATAAAACTTAAAAGATACGACTTGGGAACTGCTGATTCCCAGGTCAGTCCATTTTCAGCTAGTAACTAATTACTTCTACTTTTTTTTTTTTTTTTGGTAGCTTTACTGTAAGAGTCTGCGCAGATTTTGAAGGTCAAAGTATTTCAGATGAGATAGGTAAGAAATGTTTTCTATTCCTATAATTCACTCTGGCCTGTTCCATTTCAGATGTATTTTTTTCCTACACTTGGAAAGACAGTAGGAGTGAGATCCTCCTAAGGCAAGAAAATGCAGCTTAAAAAAAGTGTGTGTGTGTGTGTGTGTGTGTGTGTGTGTGTGTGTGTGTGTGTATATATATATATATATATCACAAACCTTTTATTACTCACTTAAAGGATTTTTGTTTCAGATTAAGTCATTTTCTAAATAAAACCAAGAATGTACCTTGTTGGAGAATGTTCTGTTTTGGAAAAAAAAAATAAAGAGACAGAAGTCCTGTACACATATGATCTGTCAATGAAATCAGAAAGCTTAAATTACATGTCCTGCATACCTTGGTTCAGAAACTAGTGGGCTTTTCAACAGACAGGCACTTTAAGCATGGATTAGTTTTTCTCGAAAGACTTGGTTAGGTTAATTAGTTATAAAGCAAAATGAATTCTTTGCTATTTTGTTTCTGTTAAATCAATAACTAGTTTATTTATTTATTTGTATCCTTTAGTGCTGAAAGGTGAATTGCAGTTGGACTCATTGAAACAGAAAGGAGCTGTTAAGAGGACCCTCTTTTTTGATTACCATCAGTCACATCATTACTTCTCCATTGTGATAGAAAGACAGAAACTACTCCATTGCCAGGACTTCCTTGTTTATCTCAGAGTAAGTTGTTTAAAATATTTTGGACTGTCATCATTGTTTAAGTAGTACTAGGGATTTAAAGATAATAATAAAAAAGGAGCCACTGGAAAAGGAAGAATAATTTCCAAAATCACAAAAATGGGATATAAGATAGACCTGATCTGTGTGTTCAGTATGTCCAGAGCATATTGCTACCTTGGAAAAATTCCCTATGCAAATTCTTGGCTCATCTTTTGTCAATATAAGTATTAAAGAAAGACTTATTTTGAAGAGTATAGAGTTTCTGTGTGTAAAAATACCTTAATTTCACACTCTTCTGGAAGTTCTGATCAAGTACTGCATTTTCTGATACAAAAATGCAAGATTGCTTTCCTTTTTTGGTATTCCTTTACTTTTTTAGTATTCACAGTGAGGTAATAAACTAATCATGTTAAATATCATGCCAGTTCAGGTTCAAAAGATATTTTAAGAGTCTTACCTGAAATACTGGCCTAAAATCCATATATTTTAATAAATATTTTAAAGGTATTTTTAAATGTTTTTAGAAAAATGAAAACTGTGTAATTGAAGTTGTAAAGGAGAAAGGGTCAACACTTGCTCACTTGCAGGTGGGGTCACCTCATGCAAATGAAGTAGATTCCAAGTCTGGTCCAAGAAATGCAGTGGGAGGTGGAATGGAGAAGTTTCAAGCACTATGTAAGGACATATCTAGACAATAAAGGTGGTTGAGTTTTACCATTGCTAATTCATATAAATTCTTGGTTATGGTACAAATACATGGTACAGCAATATTACCTCCACAAATCCACACATGCCCTACCTCCATTTAAAAAGGAAGGCAGGCAGTAGCTGATAGGAATTGGTTCTGTGTGTCTCTCTTAAACAGCTTCATTTTAGGCTAATGTTTTGAAAAATTTCTGAGTCTTCTCAGCTCAGCCAGCTTCTTCCAGATGTGGGGCTGTGGAGGTAATGTATTCTGGGCATTCCAATTACTGTTGAGTCACTTTGCTTTCCTAATGACACCATGTGCAGCCAGAATTCGTCCAGCAGCTGTCAAAGAATCATGCCTTTACCTTCAATAAAGAGCACATCTTTACCTTCAGAAGTCTGAATCTGTTTTCATACCATACTAACTGAAATAATCATAGTAAACCATTGATTTTTATTATGTGATTGTCACTCACAGGATGAAACAGAATTTAGAGATAAATTGTCTCCCATCAATATAAACTTCAATTATAGTTTGGATGAGTCCAGTTTTGAAGATGGTTTGACTGTGAAGCCAATACTGAACTATTACCAGAAAAGCTCATTAGCAGAGCAGGTATGAATTTTGCATGCCACATTTTCTGTATACAAACGTGAAAACATTTACAAATATTATGTGTGTCATCTTCCTCACAAAAGAGTATCATGGCCAGAAATTATAGAACGGGGATTTAATTAATTCAAAATGTAGATTGAATATAAATATAGAACCAACAGGCCTTTCAAGTATTTCCAAACCTTTCTTGTGCTCATAGTTTTGATTGCATTCTAGAATATGTAAGCCAAGTTAGTGTGGGAAAGGGCCTGAAGATTATATTGTTCTGCTAAGGACATATTTGACCATCTAAATAGTCTCCAACTACCATGTGAAAAGGAACTTACAGAAAGGTGAAAAATACTTAGTTCACTAAGGCAGTGCTAGTGGTATTTAAGACACTTAGGTTAGCAATATTTAAGGAAGTGATTTGGACTTAGAGGCATGTACTAATTGTATTATAATTTTTTACTTTGCGATGATACAGGCTTACATTCTGGTTGACTGTGGGGAGGACAACCTATGTATTCCTGACTTGCATCTTTCTGCAATGCCGTAAGTTAAATAAAATAAATTATGCTGTATATAAGAAAGTCCAGACACTGCTAGCTGTTGAAACAGAATGAAGTATGTAGAACACAGTTCTGTTGTTTACTGTAGCTAATCACTCTTACCTGATTTCCAGATTTTAATTTGTGCATCCATTTCATCTATAAAACCAAGAAATGGAGAAATACACACTTCCAAACCACATTCATGATGTTTAACAGTTACCACAGAAAATACAGTTTGCAGGTGTTTGTTAGGAGTGGTTCTAGTTCTCTGAAAACCAAGAGGTGATACAAATTGTTGTTCATAGGAAATTTCAGGTTTTTTAATTTCAGTGTGCCAGTGACTTTGAACTTGGATGCAGTTCTCCTGTGTTCAACATACAGTGAAGTAAATAAATCTCAGAATAAAATTTTCAAAACATGGCAACCGTTTCTCCTATGGAGGGAAAAATATGCCAAGCAGGACAAGTGGCCAACATCTGAGTTACCTGACTGTCCCATGATCAGACTCAGTCCGTAGCTGGGAAAGAAAAGGGCACAGTGCCATTGCAGGTCTCAGGAGAATTTCTGTGATTGTTCATGTTACAATGGACATGTGGAGAAAACTACCACCTTTTTGTCCTCCGGAAAACAATGCTGATGAGACTGCCATGGCAAGTGATTTGTCCACTAAATACTTCTTGCTGTTTAGAAAGTATTCAGGCTCTGAAATTTTGTACCAGTGGTTTTCAAGTTTTGTGGTAGTCCACTTTGGCTGTGGTGGTGTTTTCTCTTGACCTCTTCTCTACCCAGGTGCTGGTATACTTTTTCATAGAGTCATTTTTTGTAGAAAATGATTTATTTTGTGTTCACAGAGTATTTTCCAGAACAGATGTTCTGAGAGCAAAATGTCCTTTTGCTTCATTCATTTGTGAATCCTAATTGTGCATGTTTTAACTCCTGACAAGTAGTGTGTTCTGTATAGGGATACAGATCAGCTAATAATTGGAGAAGAAAACTGTGTCATGCTCATAATAAATCCAAGGAATGATGGGGAAGGAGCCTATGAAGCTGAGCTACATATAAAGATTCCACCTGAAGCAGATTACACTGGGGTTGAACGTAACAACAAGGTAAAGGAAAATCGAAATGTTAGCAATAGTAAAGCAGCCAACTGAGAGCAAGGATAACCTACATAGGCTGTACCAGCTGAAAGCAGCATAAAGAGGTTCCTTTCAGGAAGAGGGATTCCATCAACTCTCAGCTATCCTTGCTTGCACAGCCCAGGGCAAAGATTAGCCATGCCTCCAAAAGATGGGAAGGACAGGACTGTTCTGTTCAGACCGGTTCAGCTCCTTCCTCTTAACGTAGTTATAATGCTACACAAATACTGTCACATTTCTCCTAGGAATAGAGGTATTCACATCATTCAGATTTTGAACCAGTAAACACTACCAGTAGCAGAAAGTAATACTGCCAAATTCCCTGAGTGCTTCCAATCTGGGATCCCATGGTACCAGCTCCCAGTCAGAGTTGATGAGCCCTGCTGACCCCTCGACACTTGGACACTGCTGTCTCCTCTCACAGCACACCGGTGTTTTACCATTATTAAGGGTGTCCCAGTCTACAATATCCTGAATAGCTGGACATTAACTGCAGTATAAACTTGACAAAGTTATTTTCCCTTGTCGTCAATTCTTTTATGTTATGAGTGGGCCAAAAATGCAGTTATAGTGTAAAATGTGCCAGTGTTCACAAAAGGACTAATGTTGACTGAAGTCCTGCTGAGCTGTACTGAACATGCAGTGTTTTTCCTTTTTGAGTCTGTTTGTTTTTTAAGAGCAAAGATGAAACACTATCCTGCAAACATGCAGAGTGTTCATGTATTCTCTGTTGGACAGCAAGTCTGAATTGCCTCATCTGCACATAAATCTCCCATGCTGTTGCAACATGAGCCTGCTTTTTTCTCTTAGTGCCTGGAATGTTCAAAAGGGCCTCAAGGGTGAGAGTGGGAGAAAGCAAGTTAATTTCCTTTTTGAAAGCGAATGTTGTTAAGGAAGTTGAAAGTAACTTACAAGGTATTTCCTTATTCTCCTTCTGTCAGTGACTTTATTAATGGGCTTCTAACCTAGTTAGAAAAAAATTACAAGAACTACAAGAAGAAGTAATGCTGTCATCAAAGATGATAAAAACTCTGCAACCTCACATCTCAGAAGCATATCTTAAAGACACCAGCCTTTTCCTACTGCCAATTCCTTTCCTTCTCTTAGCAAAGCCTCTGGTTTTTTGGATGTCATCTACAAAACTAAAGTTCTCTTTAATTTGCTACAAATGGTTATCTTTTTCCTTCGTTCCTCTTTAGAAAGATTCTGCTGTTCTTTTAGATGTTACCAAGGTGTCAGAGGAGGCACTTACTCCAAAACCCACAGCACATATTCACACATACCTATTATTTGAAGGACCTGGGGGTGGGGGTGGGTGAGAGGCTGGACATGAGTCGTCAATGTTCACTCACAGCTCAGAAAGCCAAACATGTCCTGGGCTGTATCAGGCCTTCCAGTACCTGAAGGGAGCCTAAAAGAAAGACAGAGATGGACTTTTTACACAAACATGCTATGACAGGACAAGGGAGAGTGAATTCAAGCTGAGAGAGAGTAGGTTTGGATTAGATATTAAGAAAATTTCTTGGCTGTGAAGGTGGTGGTGCATGGGAACACGTTGTCCAGGGAAGCTGTGGATGCCCCATCCCTGGAAATGTTTAAGGCCTGGTTGGATGGAGCAACCTGGTCTAGTGGAAGGTATCCCTGTCCACAACAGAGGGGTTGGAGCTAGGTGATCTTTAAGGTCCCTTCCAATCCAAACCATTTCTATGATTTGGAGCAGAGAGAAATCATTCAGAGCTTTTTATGATTTTAAGAAAAATTGAATTTCACACTGCCAACACAATAGACCATGGAGAAAGGAAGGAAAGAATGCATGGGAGATCCTGGTGCTTTGGAAGAATAAAGAGAAGCTAGAAAGGGTTGGGAAGGAGTTCTAAAGTTAAAATACTTTTTCTTTTGAAGACAAAATTTTAAAACCCCTGGAAACATAATACAAATTCTTCATTCTTTTCATATTTTGTGGAAGATAAAATACCTTTCTGACAAATCCGATTCTGAATCCTTGTAGATTTATAAAAAACTCCCTTCCTTTTGTCCACATTTACCTAGTTTACTCCCACACATAATTTATTTCATATTCTCTTGCTTTTCATACTTACTCCATTCAAAAAGATGTCATCATGTTCTTTCTGTGAAGGATCAAAACGTTAGTCCTACTTTCTACATCATTGTTAGTGTCTTTCTTTCTGCATTTCAAGGACTATTTTCAGAAGGATTACAAATGGCACTGAAAGCAAATTTATTCTTTCTATTGTTTTTAAATGCTAAATGTATATTTCTTAAAACTATGTTTTTTGCAATATTATGGTTCCATTAAGTAAACTATAAAAATAACTTCTAAGTGGATTTGGAAAAGAAATTGATGTTGTAAATTTCTTCTAAAATTTTCTAAATGTAAATACTTCGGTTACCAGGATGACCAAATCCTTAGGGGTCGTAGTATAAATGAGAGGGACTCAATTCATTCAACTTACAGGGCTTTGAGAAAATACAGCAATTTGAACTGACAAGATAAGAGAAGAAATGATCACACTGGATGCAGTGAACACTGACGTATATGGAGAAAAAAGGTCTCTTGATCTGCAGGCACTTCTTGAGACATGGACTATAGATGAAAATTACAGTTTTCATGTCAGTTGTAGTGGAGTCAGGATTTCAATACTTACTTTGGTGTTTGTGTTGTACCCTGCCAATGTGGAATCTGTGACTGCTCCTGAAATATACTTAATTTAATACAGAGCAGTTTCAGCAGACAGGTAGATATATGGTAGAACCCATTGCAATCATGTTCTTAAAGCTCTGCCTCTAGGATTGCATTTACTCTCGGTTGTATCTGTGTTTACAGTCCTCTGTAGCTGTTTTTCTTCAGACTGCAGAATTCCTGGTATTAAGGCAGAGATAAGATTCACCTCAGAGACAACAAGACAGGTAGATTGAGACCAGAATAAATGAAATGTAATCAGCTGAATAAACCACTCGACACATTTCTGATGGAACTGAAAAATCTGTAGAATCAAATAACTAAATTACGCTGTCATAATTTCAAAGTAACTGTGCTCAGAGAGGGTATTTGTCTACTTTATTGTGGGGCTGTTCTGGGTTTAGTCTATCTAACAGAGAAACACACATTAAGTGCTTAGTAGAGAAACACCTTAAGTGCCTCCTATCCAGCCCTCGGGTTTTTTTTCTTTATTTCTTTTTCACAATGTATTGTGTTATTCTATATCATTTGAATTACACTTGGAAGCTGCTGAAGTCAAAAACTTAACTAAAAATTCACTTTGCCTTCTACCTCCTCCCTTCAGCTTTATGCAATACAGTGTTCAACCTGCCTCAGTTGGCATTATCTTCTTACCTCAGACCTGAATCTGTAGAATATTGCACACAGACTGTGCAACTGCATAAAAAATGAACAACATTTTGCAGAAATGTGATCTTATGCAAGTGGAGAGGCAAGTGAATGTGTGTGATTTTAATGTTTGAGGTCAAGAACATGATTTTGGAGCTTCACTGATTCCTGCAGATGCTGACGCTTCCTTCAGTCAAAAGCTGATGATCGAAATAGAATTACTTAAAATGGAATCAAGTGTGTTGTTCATCAGTTGTATTTTGGAAACACTTAGAAGGTCCAGAGACCAGGTAAATGAGAAAACTACCACAGCTTCACTAGTTACTGGAAACCCACTGGCTTCCAGTAACTATTCATATGCAGTAGGTGTGAATTTACTGGACCTAGTTGCTATGAAGAAATTATAACCACATTATATTACCTCATATTTCCAGCAGTAGATCCAGAGACAGTATATACTGCTGTGTGGTACACTCTTACACTGCAACAGTCACTAGCATGACTGTGTGTTTGAACCCCCAGCCACTGCCTGAATACCGTGCACTAATCCTTTGCTCCATGACAGAGTTGCCCATATTGAGCAGCTCAATCTTGCCTTAGTAGCAAAAGCTGGGACCCAAATTCGTATGGAATAATTAGTAGAAGTAAGTCAGGCAAATACAAAAGACTAACAGGTATTTGTTACATGCCAGAAATATATCGTATATTGGCAGAACTGCCTCTTCTTAGGCTGGAAACTGCAGAGAGGTACTCACATCCAGATATGTATTGCAGTGGTTAAGCTCTGAGCCATTTCCCCCATGCCTTTCTGAACTAAAGCATGGCACTCTTAAAATAAGAAAAAGTCCTGAAACATTCTTGTCTTACATGAAAATTCTTAGACTGAGTACATTGTGGCTGGCTGGATGACATGTGATTTGAGCCTGGTGAAGGCAAAGACTAGTTCTTCATACATCAACTAGATACATACATATACATCAACTAGAATATGGTACCTAATCCATCCCCTTTTCCTCAGAAAACAAAATTGAAAGGTGATGGTAAAGAAAAGAGGAAGTGTTTTACTCCCCAGCCTGTTGTGTTTAACTATTCTGGCATCAATTAGTAATTCATCACTACGACCACAAAAAAGAGTTTCAAGTTTGTAGACTGCTTGAGTTACTTAAAACATCCAATCACTTTCTAGTTAAAATGCACCCTGGGAGCACACATGTTAATTGTTGGGGTTTTACTTCGGATCAAGACTGCCAAAAAGACCGTGTGTTGCTACAGAAATACAAATTGCTACCAGTGTCAGGTAGAAGGGCTTTGTGGCAAGCCTTTCCATCTGGCTGAGTTACATGTGAATGCACTGATACTGATAGTAGTAGGTGTACAAATCTCAGCTCTTGCTTGCTTCCTGCCTGGTTTTAATTTTCCTGTTTTGTATTTAACCACCTCAAAAAGGTGGTCAGTGCAAAAACAAAGGCAGCAAATCTCATTATTAAATGAATTCTATCACAGTTGACAGTTTTTCACATCTTTATAGTGCGTAAATTAGCTTCTGTGATGCTGGTCATATAAATTCTGTACCATTAATCATCTTCAGTCTAGGAACATAGCCCCCGGATTACAAAAAACTCCTCTGTTTTCTCAGTCTTTGAGGGACAAAAGATGTGTGATAAGGGCTGATTTACTCTGTGCTGGTCTATGATACAGCATTTTTAAAGAACCTGCCAAATATCTAATGTAAATGAGTATTTATTTCTAAGTTTTAGACCTCAGTTTCAACACCCCTCCCCCAAAAAAGCAAAACTAGAAACCCACACATCAAGATCAAGTGGACAATTTTCCAGACAAGTTTGATTTCAACTGTGTTAACACTCTCTTTTCTCTCACGTGTTGCTTCCCATCTCTAATTAACCAGCTGGAAAGACCCTAGAGAGGCTTGGGAAGGCTATTAGTGCACTGGACATGCTGTGTAACAACCTTTGTTTCCTCCTAGCAAACTGTAAAAATGTCAGTGTACAATGAGGTGAGTGCTGAGGGCATGCTTCACATGGGCTCTGTTTAGGACATGCCCTGTCTTTTCTTTTAAACTCAGGAAAGGATGAGGACAGCATGTCCATGCTGGCTTTTACGGATAGGGCGAATTGGTCTGGAGATTTCCCAGGTCTTTTTATATAAAGGGCAGGAACTTGTTCACACTGCTTCATCTGTGAGAATCACAAATGAACAGAAAGGGAATGCAACTTGCTGCATCCTGCTTTTCCAAAGCTGGTTTAGTTCTGCATGTGTATGGAAATACCTTCATTTACTAAAGATGTCACAGAGGAAAACAGAAAAAAAAGCCCCCACATTTTATTGCTTTGCCTTATTCTATATCTCCTAGCTTGCACTCTTTAATAGCTGTTCCTCCTCTTGTACAGTTTGTTTTGTTTACAGATGATATTACTAGTGATAAAGATTGCCATAAACAACAAAAACCTTAATATCTGGTAATGTGAAAGCCTATCTCCTTTGCTGCTAATTTATAAATACACATAATGTTTATGTTTTTACAGAAGTATTAAATGTTCTAAGTATTTTACCATAGATTGGAAAATAAAAATCTAGATCTGATCCAAGTTTTGCCAATGCCAGAAATTCATTCTAGAGACTTCTGGTGATGGATAACACAACCACTGTAATTTGTGTGAGACCTATTCTTCTCACTTGGTTTTGCCCACTCTTTTTTTCTCTGTTGAGTCATAATGGCTATAGGAATGATTCACAACAACAAAGCAGTATGGTAAAACTAGACACAGAGTGATCTCATCATGATTCTTAAGGTACTGGGAAACTATACTGTTTGTTTTTCCCTGGCATCAGTTTTCTCCCGTTGTCTGACAATAACCAAGTAAATGTTTTGATAGTGCACTGAGCAGGTGTCTGAAATCAAAAGAAAGGTCACAGTCAAAGAGGCATCACTTTCCCAACTGGATACATTTCACTGTGATCTCTGACCTCTATATTGGTGTCCTTTTGTTGCAGGCACTGCGTGTATTGAGCTGTGATTACAAGATGGAAAATGAAACTAGAATGGTGGTTTGTGATCTTGGGAACCCTATGGTGGCTGGCGCAAATGTAAGGGAAAACCAGATGCATTTACTGATTTTTATCTAATTGAATTTTAAAGAGGAACAAATGGAAATTTATTCAGTTACCAGAATGTGTCCCAATCAGCAGAACATAAACCAAATTATTTACCTGGGCAAGAATTTGTTGGTGTAATAAAAGGCAGAACTGTGCTTCTGAAAAATTAACAATTTGTTTTTCTAAAAGATTAATTATGCTAGTTTTATATCACTTAAAGAAAGTGAGAGTTACTCAATTTATGACAGAAGTTGCACTAGTATAGTGAAAATTCCAATCCATAACGTAGTCTGTTTATTTCTCTCTTTTAGTATTCCCTCTACTTAAACTATATAGATATAGGTATATGTATAGTAAATGACAACTTCTTCAGCCTGATCCTCATCTTGAGTGCATAACTGTTGTCTTATCAGTTCATATCACAATTTATATCCAGGACAATGTGTTTGGAATAAAGTTTGGCTTCAAGTTATTATTGTAATTCTAAAGATTTTCCTAGGATAGCCTCTCATAAATCATACTATACATTAGATGGAATGATGGTAGCCGTGGTTTTGGACAAAAGCTGAACTGAATTGTAACTGATGATGAACACTAGATAAGGATTAAAAATAGGTTCAGAGATAAAAAATTCCACAATTGTCATCCTTTGTCCCTATTTCATGACAAAACAATCCAGGAAATACCAGAACTGTTAAATCCAGGAATGTTCAGCCAGGGATGCTCTTGCAGAGGAATTTAGTGTTTCTCGTAAATTTGTAAGTGCTCTGAGTATTTCAGTAAAGAAAATAATCCACAATGATACCTAGATAAAAAACTGTCCTAATAAAAATGAAGCAGTCAACAGCTGAACATGTATCAGGAATAAATAACAGCTTTTAATTGAAAACTACAACTGTCAAATGTCATGCTGGACCTATGGCTTTGCAAAGAAATCAAAGCAAATTTCTTTAGTATTATCAAAATCCCTAGTAAGTTAAGTTTTGTCCTTCCTATGGAAGATCAATATTTCACTCTTCAGCCTCTCTGTAGAGAGGTGTTTTCCTGGCCTCTTAGGATCTTGAAGCAGTTCATGTCTGACCCTCAGGAGAAGAACCAAATGGGTCATATCATCGGAGATTGGGACTAGAATAAGTTTCTTTGGATCCTAGAGAGAGCCTCAGATCAGCCATAGAACTTTTGAAAGTGAGTGAGGGCAGGTGTCTCATACAGTCATCTGCTTGCATGGTCACAAGCAGTCCCAGAGATTCTTCAGGACTACAAGGAGGTGGAAACCATTGTAAATTGAGCTCTAGGTGATGGACCTCCTGGGAACAGGAATCTTCCTGGTGAGGATCCTTCTCCACTGAACTACTATGAACTAGAAGTCTGAAGACATTACTATAAAGATTTTCTGGGAAGGACATAGACAAGAAGGGAAAAAGCTTTTGTAGGTTTTGTTTTATTCTACTTAATGAAAATCCTAAAAAGTAAAAGTAATTGAAAACATTTTTGAGGAATGGAATTTTCACAAAGGGATGATGGGATGCAATGATGGGCCAAAGCATGAGACAAATTCCAAGTCAAGGCAAATAATTGAGAAGGCAGCAATTTTACTTACCTGCTTAGTAGTTTCCTAGTTAGTCTCAAGGCAGAAGCAAATTCTCAAGATACAGACAGAAATGGACAAGAATCTTGTGGGTGATTGGGATGCAGGAGACGGGGGCAGGAGAGCATAAAACCCCTTGGGTTTGGAAGAGAAAAGGAAGACCAGACACAAAAGACACTAACTTGTATACGAAGAAGAAAATCTTTGTAGTTTGCATGTTGTCATAAGCATAAGCAATGGAAAGGTCTGAGTACAGAGGTGTTAAGACTCCTCATACTCCTCCCTTTAGACTCCTCACGCTCCTCCCTTTAAATCCAAAGCTCTGTTTCCGCATATCCTTCACCCAAAATGCTAGCAGTGTGAAGACTTCAGGAGTGCTGTTTGGTGGCCACTAAAGTAGTACTGCTCCCAGCTGTCTGCTTATGAATTTTCACAGCATAAATAATCCTTTTCTTCAGAATCAACTCTAGGACTGCTGTAAGTGCCATTACCAGATATTCCTGAGCAAACTACTTCATAAAGAGAAACTTAGAAGTAGCAGAATGAAACATCAGGGTTCATAACATATTCAAGGGTTTTCTACTTCATAACTAAATAATCCAGCCCTTTAAAATTGAGGCATACAAAGACAGAGCATTACAAAGCCAGATGGCAAAATTGTTTGATTAGAGTGGGTGAAATCTTAAATCCTAAGTTTATCTTTGAAGCCAGCTCTCCTGGAAGCTCAGTAAAGGTGAAAGGACTTGTGTTTTTTCAGTCCAAACATATTTATGACGGCAAATGTACTTCCAAAAGCAAAATACCAACCCTCTGTACAAATTGCATAAATCTCAAAAGGTTGCTCTGATCCATTTCCAATTTTGCAAAACAATTCTGCTCTGGCAGGAGATCAGTTATTCTCAAAATACGCAGTCAGAAAGGGACTCTTTGTGGAAGTTGTGAGTGGGCAGGAAGGGTTAGGTCAAAATTGAACATTCCTAAAACTCTTTAACTATTGAGTCACCTTAATGACTTGCCAGCACCCTGAAATCCTAGAATTCTTGAGCTCTTGAAGATCAACTTGTGAGTATGAGGGTTATATCAGGATTTTGTAAAATAATCCATGGGATATTACTTCAGCAGACGACAGGGTTGTCTGACACTTCACATCTTCGAAATGCATTATGGCCATCTATGTCCTTAAAATTCTTTACTGGCCACAAAAAAATACTTCACCTTTTCAGTAATATCTTTGAAGTTAAAAAAAAAAAAAGATGAAATAGAAAAAAGAAGATAAAAAGACACGGCAAGGAAAACCTCAATGCGACATGGCCCAGAATGAGAACTAAATGTCTGACAGCATCTCACTGGCAAAGATGGCTCAACATACTTATTTGTGGCACTGAAATGGATCAGACTGACAAACTTTCTAATGCCTGTTCAGTAGTGTTAGCAAGTGAGATGTAGGTTTTATTACAAATTCTGGTAGTAAAAATTGGAATTTCATAGAAATTACTATAAATAAGGTTAGAAGAGTGGAGGCTTGGAAGATCTTGCCTATTTCTTGGTATGTACCAAACTGATTCTTCAAGAGCTCCAGGTTTTAACTTTCTTACGCACTGCAAGACACTTCAAAAAAAGCTACACCTCTGTCTCCCAGCATAGTCCTAAATCCTGTCAAACATAATAGAATAAAACATAATAGTAATAGCAGAAATGTCATGTATTTCAAAGATACATGATGTTACAAACATGAAAATAATGCAATTTTAATGAAACTAACTTCACTTGGAAAATTTCAAGTAAAATTAAACTATTCTGATAAAATTCATGTCCTACTAAAATAAGGATGTTGAGTGATTGCCAAGTGATAGGTTCAAGCAAGTTAAACTCCTTTGGCCTCAGTGGGTTTTCAGCAAGGGCATGTGAGCATCTTTGCCCCATTATTAGTAGCAATGTCAAGGGTTACTTGACATTACCGAAGTCATATGACTGTACAAAGACAACATCTGCAGCTTATTAGAGTTGTACAGTAGGACTGTGTTTCACTAATAAATAGGGATTAAGCCTCAGGGGTGTAATAGATCATCAAAACTGCAGTTCATGTCTGCTCTATCTGATGAAAATTTTATCTTTGGTTCATCAAATCTTTTTTCTGCTATAAGTGGAAACAAATTTATTTAGACTGGTTAATAAAAACAGTAAGAGAAATGGTGAATTGAATATTTGGAAATACTTGTCTAAAAGACTAAAGAAAGTAATTATATTTTTAAAGGTGAATGGAATATCAATATAGTTGCTAATATCACCTCCAAAAAGTGAGCTTAAAGTTAAAAAGAGCTTACATCTCTATTCCAAGTCAGCTATTCAACTTCTGAAATAGTTGTTTCAGAAAAGGCACTGTTTTTTCATCTGAAAGATGTTGCTTCCAAAAGGAGAGATCAACTGTAACTATAACATTAGGATAATCAGAATTCAAAGATTTGAACTCGCCATTCCGTCTATGATGACAATATTTCTTCAGCATAGGCCAGGTGAAAGTAGTTGAAACATGTTAGGTAAGTCTTGTTCTGGTGATGGATTGTGTTGCACCACTGCAAGTGAAGAAAGGAGGAGAATTGAATGAAAAAAAAATTGGTGGGAAAAAAGAATTGCTTAAACATATGATATGACATCCACAGAGGAAAATTCCTCATCTTCAGTGATGTTGAATGTAAGTCCCAAACATAAAACCCCACATTGTTGTGTCCTGTTGCTGACAAGGTTTCCTTAAATATTCTAAGAAAATCATGCCAAGCAGACAACTTTTTTTTCTTCCCCCACCCCCCATCTAATGGCAGGAATGAGGGGATGATGTCCTCATTTCCTAATGCCTTTTGATGAATTTCTCAGGAAGATTGTTCCTCCACATGAAGAATATGTCTATGTGTAATGATCCTTTTTTAAAAAATGAAAGCACAATGTGCATATTATCCTGCAAAAAATTCTACCATTGGGCCAGATGGAAGTTGGATGGGGAGTGAGAAGTTGAATTGCAAAATTCACATTTTAAAAATTACCAGATTTAAAATGTGCAGTTGAAACAATTAAAAACAATAGTTTAAACATTGCAGTAGAATTTAATTAATTTAACATTGAGGGCAGATGGCATCTCCCATTACTCACCTGCCGCTTAGACACTGGGGCTGTAAATATGTCCAACAAGAGGCTTACAGAGACCCTACCACAGGCTATTGTATATTCTTTCTCTAGTTAGCCCTTCTCTTTTCTGAATTAACTTGATCTGCTTATCCCTGCTCTTCTTGCAAAGCAAATGGAAAATGTCAAAGGGAGGAATTGTCTGCATAAATGCAAGGGAGCACCAGTGGAAGTACTTACCTCCTTCAGTTTTGGGAACAGCGTGTTGTACTCTCTCCTCTGGTCACTCACTCCAAGTGGTGACAAACTGAACTGCAAATATAACTTTGAAGCTGTATTCCTCTTAACAGAACTGCAATGGAAAAAAAGAATCAAACTGTGAGAGTAAAATAAAACTGCTGCTAATTTATCCTCAGGTGCTCAGTCAGCCACACAACACCTAAAGCATGCAGTGCAGAGCTCACAGGTGCAGACAATGCAGGGACTAGGAAGCCCTGCAGACCTGGACAAAGGCGTGCATGGATGAGAGCTGCCAGACAACTGTTATTTTCTCTTGGCTTGGCAAAGCAAAGCAGAGACTGGATGAAGAAGGGCCCACCGCTGTGTTCTTGGGAGTGTGCTTCTCTGATCTTTCCTCTGTCCAGCCAAGTTTTCCATCTGGTGACATACACAGGCAGGATGGTATTTTTTCCTGAGAGCAGCTAGATGATGTTATTTCATACTAACTTTAAAAAGCAACAGTATCCAGTATAAGTCTGTGAAATGCAATGTTGAACAGTACTGCTTTACTGATCTGGAGAGATCAACCGTTTCTAGTAACCTGTTGTTTTGTTTCTTTCTCAGTTCTCCACAGGCATTCGATTTTCTGTTCAGCATTTTGAAAATGCAGATTTCAGCATCAATTTTGAGCTGCAAATAAAAAGGTTAGATATTTTATCAAGAGCATGGTTATTTAAATCATGAATTCCTATTGACATATTAAGTTTATTATATTTATTATTATTGACTCTTGAGTGTCAGTAGTTATTTCATGGGCTTTCCAATGGTAGCTTACTTCAGGAGTTGCAGCCTTGTTAGCTTTTAGCAAAATCAGTCTTATTTCTTTAAAATTCCAGTTAACTGATTTTGGTCAATAATCCAGGGATCTTCTACAGATTTGCCAAGTTTGATTTGCCAATTTGCCGTATTTCTACTTCAGAATTAATAAACAGTGATCACTTTGTAACAAAGGTGGATATGCACAAACATATCATGCTCTGAATTAAACCAGACATGCCTCTTCTTCACAAAAATTTAGAAAATAAAAGGAAAGCAGTTAAAATCTGCTCGACAGATTTACTGGCATGGAGAGAACTGTTTCAGTTTGTTGCATGTGAACCTTTGTAATTTTTCCATTAGATTCCTCCCCATTTGTGGGTCTCACATGTTGATACTGTAGAATCTTGTGTTTTATGCTGAGCAGTACTTCTTCCACAGAAACAAAAAAGCACAGAGTGGGATAGGTTAGGATAACCTCAAAAACAAACCTGGGGCTTTTTCAGTAGGTGGCAGGGCGGCTTCTCCATCTGTCCTCATCAAATACACACTGGAGTTCCATATAGAGCACTCTCTGCCCCACATGCAGAGACTTAATTGCTAATGTCTGGCCTTTCATGAGGGCCTTGATCATGTTCATTATGGTAAATAACTGAGACATTTAAAATGTTTAAGTCATGTCTCCATAATGTAAGCCTTGAAGGAAAGCACATGCAGAAACTCAGGAACAGCACAGCAATGCCACAGATGTCCATTAGGTGCTTGGTCAGGCCTCAGCCCTCTTCCTGGGATCTGGCTGGGGATCGTGCAAATCTGGACATGGGCTCCTCTGGAGAGAGATACAACATTTAATTTGTAGGTCCGCTGTCCAGTCCACTGCTCATTTCTTAATGCAAGCAATAGTTTTAAATGGGTATCCAAGGCTCATGTCACTTCCCTTTTCATGCTGTGAAATTGGGGAGGTCCAGAGCTTTCTGGATAGTTAAATCTTTGTAGGTAATAAGATTAGAAAGTAGGTCACTGTTTTAAAAATGTGACAAGAATTTACTGAGGAATAAGTCTGAACTTCAGGAGACAATAACATCTCATGCTTCCTCCATGAGTGTGACTGACTAAAATGTAAAGGAAGGAAATGTGTTGCCCTACAAACTGGTATGCAAATGCTGAAGACCACATAGCTATTTAAAAAACAACAAAAAAGGAAAGAGTAAAAGAGTAAAACTTGATGCCTAGGGAATGTATCCTACAGGTAAAACTCACTGCTTTGTACATTCTTTCACAAGCAGCAGAATAGTTTGTGCATTTCTGTGTCCTTAGTAAAACAATCCTAAAAGAAAAAGGGAACTCCATGAGGCAAGAAGAGGAAATTGCCTAAATGGAAGGAAAGAGAAGAATACATCTGAACTTGAGTCCGACTTTAATTTATTCAAAAGAGAGAGCTTTCATTTACTTGAAAACATCAAATGGAAAATAAATATTTTGGTTTGCAAGAGGCTTAGTAGTGTCTTGAAATCTGATTCCTTTTCTGATGTGGATGTTGCTATGCAATTATGTACCCCTTTGAGAGAGAAATGTCCTGGCACTTTTATTTAAACTATTTTCTTCTCTAAAAGATGCCATAAAGCACAAACAAGGTTTGAATACTAGGTATATGTGATCAAAATTTGTATTTTAACTCTATGGAAAGTAGGATGAATATGCAAATTGAAAAGGAGCTTATTCTAACAAAGCAGTGGTATAATAATTTTTATACTTGTACTTTTATACTCGAAACAATGGCTGTAGAGGATTACATAAAAGTTCAAATAATGTTTGATGGGAATCTGCATTAGTTTACAAACAAATTAAAGCTGCTCTTAATTTTAGCAATCTGTAACCAGAAAGCCTGGATCAAAGCAGTGTTGCTCTTGACTCCTCAGGAGTCAGTCACTGGGAATGCTGACCTCCTCTGAGTGTTTCCATTTGACTGATGCTACCCAGATGTGATAACAGCAAACTATGACAGCGATAGAATTTTAGCATTCATGAAGCAAGGAAGTCCATACTTGCTTGAAAAGAAATCCAAACTTAGTGTCATTGATCCCATAATTAAATAAGTTCTAAGTCTGTAATTACTTTACTATCTTCATGAGTTTGAACCTGCAAACCTTTCTTTATATGAATGGGCTATAATCATAGGAATGGCCCTTGGAAGTAAGAGAAACTACCTTTATTACTAAGAATTTGCAGTAAGAAAAGACAATAAGATGAGTGAGAGCACTAGACTTTAAACATACAGAGATCTGTTTTCACTGCTGAGTGGTTTTAAGAGTATAAACACTCTGGATAGAGGAGGGAGGAAAATAAGAAAATTAAAGAAGCAGTTGATCTTGGTTCTTTTTCCCCAAAGACTGTCATGCCCCAAGTCACAAGTTTGGAGAGTCAAAGAAATAAATTTTATTATAACAAAGCCTGTCTTGTTCATTGACACTGCCTTCCTCCAATGCATGAAACAAACTTGTATTCTATTAAGATACTTCTATCTGTACAGATAGCTGAATTGTACAAGGGAATTTACATTATATTCTGAGCCAAATAAATTTGTATCATCTTATTCATTATCATAAGATTCTTTAAAGGAAGCTTGAGTTGTGATGAGCTCAGATAATATCAAACTTAAATACCAGTGTCCTACAAGACTGAAGAGTGGCAATAGGAATCCCGTTTTGTCGTATGTCCAGTGGGCCTTTTGTATTGAGTGCTGTGATGATCTAGAGTTCTGATAAATAACCTTTGTTAACACTTGTATATAATTTTTCCAGTTCTAACAAGATAAATCCCACCAGCAACTTAGTGAACCTCCATATCAACATCAGTGCTGTGGCTCAAGTACAGATCAGAGGGTAAGTATTCAACTATTTCAACTCATTATGATAACTACTTTTTTACACAATCTTTCTGCATATGATAATCCCATGCAGTGAATCTTTTGGCATATTATAAACCCAAATGCTTTATCCATCTAGGACATCTGGGTCTCACCCCTGCAAGCCTTGCAGGATGGAGCTTCTACAGACTTATTGAGTGTGTGTGTGAAGACAGCAACCTGTAGAATCTCACATTGTAATAAAACCAGTCAGAGCCAATATTTTATTTGGGCATTCAAGTTGTGCATGGATGTTACTAAAATAAAATGCCTGTTTGTATGTGTAGTTTTTCTTGTGCAACCACCTGGACACTTAATGCTGAATACCTAACAGAATCTACTGCTTTTATGGCTGGAAATGTGAAAGGCATTATGGCAAGGCATATACTAATAGAGAGCAGAGTGAGACCTTTGGAGAAAGGATGAATAAGAAATGAGTTATGATAAAAAGTCAACCAGCTACTACTGTAGGATTCTTATATTTCTGCCTGAAGCAGGTGCCTGTTCACTGACACAAAGTATACCAAAATTAAACAAGCACAGGATATGATCAAAGATGATGATTTCTGTCTCTGTTTTCACATATAACTTGATTTTGGAAACTATAAAATGAAATTAGGTGATAATTGCCAGCTGAGTATGAACCAGCACTATGCCTAGGTGGCCAAGAAGGCCAATGGCATCCTGGCTTGTGTCAGGTGCAGTGTGGCCAGCAGGCATTGATCATCCCTCTGTACTTGGCACTGGTGAGGCCATATCTTGAATACTGGAATCATTTTTGTGCCCCTCACTATAAGAAGGACATTGAGGTGCTTGAGCAAGTCCAGCGAAGAACAAGGAAGCTGGTGAAGGGCCTGGAGCACAAGTCTCATGAGGAGCAGCTGAGGGAGATGGGGGTGTTTATCCTGGAGAAAAGGATGCTCAGGAAGACCTTATTGCTCTCTACAATTAACTGAAAGGGGGTTGTAGTGTGGTGGGAATCAGTCTCCTCTCCCAGGTAACAAGTGACAGGATGAGATGAAATGGCCTCTAGTGGCACCAGGGGAGGTTCAGTTTAGATGCTAGGAAAATTTTCTTCACAGAAGTTGTCAAGCATTGGAAGAGGCTCCTCAGGGAAGTGAAAGACTATCCCTGGAGATGCTGAAAAGACACGTAGATCTGGCACTGAGAGACATGATTCAATAGTGAACTTGACAGTATTAATTTTATGGTTGGACTCGATGATCTTTAAGGTTTTTTCCACCCTTAATGATTCTAAGATTTTATAAGAATATCAGACTACTCTGTAAAATCTTGGAACTAGACTTCTATTCTGGCATCCTGGAGGAAGTCAGGAGGATGTCTTTTTAAAGCAAATAATTGCCCCCAGTGCTTTTTGTCTGGGATATTAGGTTTCCTGCATCTCCTCTTATGAAACTACAGCTCAAGACCTTAACCATTACCAGCTCTGCAAGGGTTTAACAGGAACTACAAGGCCCAGATTCACTTCCACAGTCAGGCCATGAGGTTTGGCTGATGCAGGAGGGGTAGATGTCTCTTAAGTGATGCACCTCAAGGGGCTCCCTTAGATGTAAACAAATAAAAATGCATTTATTTATGCGTTTTTTAATTTATAAAAATGGATTCATTGTTGTCACTTCTGAGACAATATAACTACCTAGTGCTAGCAATAAGTCAAATAATTTTGCAGACCACAGAGAACATGTTTCCTGCTCTAGTATTCAATCTATCTGCTCTAATCTGCTCTAATATTCAGTCTAAATCAGAGAGATTTTTAAAGGATTTTTCATCATATTTTGTAAGTGTATTCCGGGTTAAGAAGACTAACCCTAAAACTAGTCATGTGGAAAAAAAAGGCTGGCACTCAAAGACTGTGTGGATATATGTTAATTATTTTATTTCTGAAAAGGAGCGGTTGGAAGACAACATGTTTAATAAGAACAGAAGTGAGAATATGATTTCATTTTCTGTAGCTAGTGGTGATCTAAGGAAATGAGCTGGATAGGAAGAGAGGTGAAAAATACAAAATGTGTAACACAGAAGGAGAAGTAGAGGCTGAGGAAGTAAGAATCAAAGGTGTTACTTAATGGGCTACAGATGTGCAAGAAAATGTTGGGAGCCAGCAGCTGCTAGGTGTTGCCATGGGTGAACACCCAGGGTAAGGACTGGAGTTTCAGACTGGAACATTTAGGGTTACATACACAGGACTTCTCAGAAAGGGTTGCTTCCAGTGCTGTGGATTCTATTTTTCTTAGTGAAGTTTCTCCTCACTTTAATAAAAAAACTTACAAACTTTTTATTCTTTGCAAACTTCTTGGAAACTTTGCCTCTATCATATTCTTTCTGTGCCGTAGTGTGTTGTTTTTAATGAAAAGTTCTGTAATGAGGTAAATAGATAGACCAAAAAATGACCCCAAAATTTTCAGTTCTTACGAGCTTGGTGATGAATGGAAAAAGTTGCTTGAATTGCTGCCTGCAGTGCTAAGAAACACGTTTTTAAATACAGAGGAATTACTTAACTGAATGACTTCCAGTTGCTTTCCTCTTAAGTATTTTAGTTTTCTTATTAGCTATAGCATTCCCAACTGCTTTGTTGACAGATTTTGCTAATTACTCAGAGATGCTAGAACATCCAGTTCCAAGAGAATGGCTCACTATTTCCTAGATAAAAATAAAAGAGAGATTATGTCCACATTTGGACTGGAAAATATCTTGCAGTAGTTTTGTCTACTTCTCTTCAGAGAGTTGCACTAAGTGTAACTGGATGCATTGTACATTTTACTGAGGAAAAGTAAGTAGTTATGAAATTGTGCATATGCATACATGCAGATATACTTGCACAGTGGAACCATGCAAATACTTCTACTGTGACAAAGGAAGAAATCTGCTTCAATATCCTCTTCGAAAGAAAATTAACATAACTCCTTAGATAGTTCAATTAGCAGTTGTTTAGTTGCTAAATAAGATCTGATTATTCTGCTTACCTTTTTTCTTCTATAAAAATGTAGGAGTTTTAGTATTGTCATTGTTATCTCCCACTGCTGAAAGAGCACTAGGAGAATGAAAGGTTCAGGAAGGAAGTAATTTGGATTGAGAGGATTTGCAGCTGGCAGAATTTTTGTTGTGTATCCCACATAAGCCCTTTCTGTGGACCATACTTCGTTTATCTTGTTTTTCACTCTTGTTTGAAAATAATTGTCACCTAAAAGTCTAGGAAAGATCCTTGTCTAATAAATCATTCAAATGTTAAAAATATTCTCAGTTAGATGCAAAATAAAATAGTGAAAAGAGTGGATTTGTTTTTCATTTGACCTAATTTTGCTACTTTCATGTCAATAGCAGAAGTCCTCAAAATAACTGTAAATTCTGTTAAAATAAATGTTCCTATATGCTTTATAATAATTTTAATTTAATTTTTAAATTTATACTTTGTGTTTTGCATCACTGTAGATAAGAATAATACTTCCCTGGCAGTACAGTAGAAAACACTGAGTTTTGAGTGTTCCTTCTTTTTTGTCTATGTACAGTTTCTGATTTGCAGTTTTTTGTGGTAGCTTAAGGGTCTATGTGTCTTGGCTTTTGTAACAACACCCTAGAGTTCCTATTCTCCAACAGCAATCAATAATTTAAATTTATATTGAAAAGATGATTTGTGAAACTTAGGCTAAGTACTTAATCAGAAATTACTTTTTAAATGAATATGTTTAGTTTCGTTTTTTTATTGGGGTTGGCTTGTGAATTTGTCCTCTGGCATACTTGTTAGAACAAACTGCTGGCCTTTTGAAGTCTGAGGAAGTATTAAGAGTTAGCAGGATACTCCAGAATACACCAAATTTCATGAAGAGTTGTACTTCACCTGGATGGTATTAAGCTGTTCTTCTCTGGGATTTCTTGCTGCTTTGAGAAGCTGTATACTGTACAAAATTTTCTTTCAGACATTTCATTCATTGTAAATGACGTAAGAGCTATAATCAAGAACAGTTTGTTTCTTCCAATAGTATTTTTTCATCATTTGCAACGAAACTGTCCAATCTTTTCTTCAAGGGGCAATCTGCAGCAGGGCTACTGCAAAGGGATTAACATTAGTGCCTAGAAGTCCATTATGTTATTCAAATGTTACATTCTAAAAAAATTAATGATTGGTTTTTAACACTTTTCTGTCAGCAAAATTCCAGCTTTGGCAGAACCAACACTGAAATTTTGTAGGTTTTCTTTCAGCTAAAAACTGTAAACCAGCAAAACTGAGTGAGAGTTGACCCTGGCAAAGAAAGGGTAATACCATTTTAGCACCAAGAGTTACACGCAGTACTTGGAGATGACAGATGTCTGTGCCAGAACTCACCTACCATGCTAAAAGAAATTCTTGGGATCTGCTTTCCCAACTTCTGAACACCTGAGTGAGGTTTAGTTGGCATCTGAATGGGACGGGTACAATGAACTTTCAATTTTTACGGGAAATAAAATGTTTGCGATTCAAATAAAAATGTTACAGAAGACTACTGCCTTAATGTCAGATAGAGAAGGAAATGAAAAATAAAATATCAGATGCAGTATTCACGCATGGGCAAGGACTCTGCACACATGGAGGAAAAGTGCAAAAGCCTTTTTTGCGTATCCAAAATTCCCTTAAATACCAGTAGCTAACAGGATATCACATCATATAAACAGGAAAGATGTTCACCTCAATGTCTCCCAATCACCTGGAGTATTTCCCAGACGTTGCCTATTATGGTAAAAGGTAAACAATACCTTACAAGGTCAGAAACTGCAATTATCACATCTCATAGGGCTGACACTGTCCAGAAACCCACAATCCTCTCTCAGCCCATCCCTGGTGACCTGGCTGCAATCCCAGGATCACCTCTGGGTCTGAGAACGAGGCTCTTTCTTCAGCTGACAAGGCCTAATCTCTCTTCCAGCACACAGTGTAGCCCAACAATCAGACAGAAAGAAAGATGTCAAATATTAAGTCATGGTTTTCTTCAATTATGTTTTATTTATGTGTTTCAACAGTATTTCAGGGAATGCTTTAGATGCCACTTTGTTTGCAAAGCAATTGGAAAGCCTGGAGCACTCTTTTAGGCTCTAGTCCTGAATTCTGTTTCTCAATACACCAATTGCCATTGTGACTTTATGGAAGTCACAATATCCCCGCTTCCCATCTGTAAAATGAGATAGGCTATTTTGCGAGGTTTTTTAAAGGAATAATAACAGAGGTTATAGAAATTTACACTCAGAACAGTTAAATAAATATCTAAAAATGTATTCTGGGAAGAACGATGCATAGCATTAAACGCCTACAGGCTTTAAATGGAAATGGGAAAATACATTTATTTGCTCTACTTTCGTGGATAATGTATTCAGATATCTCCTCAGTGAGAACAATACGAATGTCCAACAGACTGGATTCCTCTCTCCAAACAAAGCTGCTTCCTTGTCTGGAAAGGACAATCCATCAGAGGAAGTATGAAACTAAATGCACACCCTCATCTGCAAGGATTGGGTAGTACTTTATGGAAGCATTGTAGCATTCACCTCACCTAATTCCTTTTAATATGCCCAAATAACAAGCCTTTGAGGGCTCCATTGTCTATAATGGTCTTCATTTTTTTCTAGAACTAATCCAGTCAGTCACTGGTAACAGTTACTGTTTCAACCGGTTTTGTATATTACAGAGTGTCTCACCCCCCAACAATTATTTTGCCACTTCACAACTGGGAGCCCAAAGATGAACCTACAAAAGAAGAAGAAGTTGGTCCTTTAGTAGAACACATCTATGAGGTAAAAATTATGTATATTGCCACAGGACCTCACGCTGCCCCCACTGAATTCCTGAGGAATTTGGTTTATTGTCTTTATCTGTAGCTAGATAAAGCCACAAATGTAAATAGTCTGACTTTTGCACGTGACCCAAATTTAATCTGGGAATTCGCAGCCCCATTATCTGTTCATGTGAGTGGAGGAGATACTAGTTTATGCAAGGAGTCTGTCTTTGATATTTAAGGGATTTATAAACATTTTGGGTGTTTGACAAGAATTAAAAGCAGTCCTTAAAAGTTCCTTATAATCAATGTCAAATATCTTCTCATTAGAAGCTGTGCATGCTGTGCACTGGAAAAAATGTTTTCTTTCTAGCTAACTGAAAAAAAATGTAGACATACATGTAACTTGTTACCTCAGAAAATGTTCTGTTGAAAATAATTCTTAATGTTTGAAGTACGCATATTTTTACCTTGTATTTTTGTTGGTTTTTTCCTATGGGTGATTCATCAATTAAAAGAGAAGAGTTCAGCTTAGAAAAAGGGCATTGAGTGAACTACATGGAATAGAAGCCATCCTTAGAATCTGATGGACGGCCTTTATTCTAAAGCATAAAACAGAGGGCTTCACATATGGTTATAATTCACAAACTAGCACTCAAGAAAATATAAGCAACTGAGCTTAACCAGCAGTGTAAGATTACAATTTGCATGACGTGCTAAAGTGTGGTGAATGCAACTGTAAAATACAAATTATCTTTTGTGAATTCCTCATCTTAACGCATTTCTCTAAACTGAAAAATACCTATCAAATCTTCCTGTCTCAAGCATTTGGGTTGTTTGTAATACTATATATGTGATTTCAAATGTATAAAAATAATTACAGTAATTAGTTACAGTTACTAAGGAAACCGTTTACATGGTTTATATCAGCAAAGCATAAAAAAGACTAGACAGTCTCCCAGAAGATGTAAGATTGAAAGGGGTTTTTATTTAGTTCTAACTAAAGGTCATCAGTCACAAAAATTCTGCAGATTTAAAAAAAAAAAACATTCTCACATCTCTAGAAACTTTGCGTAGAGGTCTATGGTGTTCAGCTTCTTTAGCTCTCCATGCCCAGTGATAACAAATGTCCAGACTTCTTGTTGTCATCAGTTATTTTCAAACTGTAAACTGATACAAGGAAACTATTTTAATAGCCTAGATTTTTAAACTGTTATTATTTTTATCTTTGCTCATTTTCCTTGGAAAAATGTCCTGGGATGTTAATTTAGGAAAACTAGTTCCTTTACTTCTTTTGAGGAAATTTAGATTGAGTGTGTTGAAAATACAGTTCTTAATCAAAGAAGCTAGTTTAAGTTCTGCTCTACCTTCTATTCCTGTGCCCTGAAATGTGATTCTTTTGTATTCTGAAGTTTTGGCTACTGTTTTCAAGTATGATCTGTTAAGGTTCACTGTTCATATTTCTGTAGTGTTTCTTTGCCTAGTATGTTTTAGGTTGGGGTTTTTTTATACTTGTTCAGATAATTTCAACTCTTCATATGTAGGAAAAAATGGAAAAGGTGATGGATTTCTTGAATACAGACTCAGACAGAAAAGACTGTTCTCCCAGATTTGTCATTGGCTTTGTGACTAACGTGGAGAGGTTCTTCTCTCCTACCTGCCACAGATTCTCCATCAATGAAGTGATATTAATAATCTATACATCCTTCCCTAAATAGTTCAAGGCTGTGTCCACTAAGAATTTGAAAATATCTGAGTGGATGTTGCACTGTTTTCTGTTGTTATTTATTGCCTTGGAAAGTACTGATCATGTTTCTTTGGCAGCTGCACAATATAGGACCAAGTGCCATCAACAATACAGTTCTCCATGTTGGTTGGCCAGTGTCCAGTAGAGAAGAATTTCTTCTTTATATTCTTCACATTCAGACGCATGGGCCATTGCACTGTCAAACAAGCTCTCCTATTAATACAATGCAAATAAAGGTGAGTATTTTGTTTCCATCCCTTTCTGCATTTTGATTGGGTTTTTTTGCCTACACTCCACAATGGGATGGAACTTCTTGGTAACTTTCAACAACCCAAGATCATTTTCCTGAGTAAGAAGCAAGATATAGTTAGTCTATTATGTTTCTAATGTGACTGTTGCATTGCTCGGTACATATTTGCTTTCTGTACTCTTTATATGAGGAGAAGGGTGGTGTGCTCAATCCCACTGTCACTGCTACCAACAGAGATGTTAGAAAGCGCCCTGTCCCAATACCCACCACTGGGGAACACCACATGTCACTTATCTCCAGTTGGACATTAAACCATTGACCGCAGTTCCTTGAGTGTGATCGCACAGCCCATTCATTATGCCCTGAGTGCTCCATCAGATCCGTGTCTTTCCAGCACAGAGACCAGGATGTCGTCTAGGACTGTGGCAAATGCTTTCTCTCGGTGCAGGTAGATAATGTCAGTTGTTCTTCCCTTATCCACCAACACTGTGACCCTACCATAGAAGGCCACCAAATCTGTCAGGCACAGTTTGCCTTTAGTGAAGCCATATTGGCTGTCGCCAATCACCTCCTCATTTTCCATGTGCCTTAGCGTAGTTTCCAGGAAGATCTACTCCATGACTGGGCTGGGCACAGAAGTGAGACTGGCCGGCAGGTTTTCCTTTTTTTTGCCTTTTTAGAAATGGGGGTTATGTTTCCAATTTTCCAGTCAGTGAGAACTTCACCAGACTGCCACAACTTCTCAGATATGGATAGTGGCTTAGCCAGTTCATCTGCCAGTTCCCTCAGGACCCATGGATGCATCTCATCAACTCTCACGGACTTGTGCACCTCCAGATCCTTTAGATGTTCTCAAATCTGACTTTCTCCTACAGTAGGCAGTCCTTCATTCTCCCTTGTGTGATTTGGGCAGTGTGCCTGAAATATTTGCCAGTGAATACTGAGGCAAAAAGTCATTAAGTGTCTCAGCTTTCTCAACATCCTGGGTAACCAGGTCTCCTGTTTCCTTCTGAGAGGACTTATATTTTAACTCATCTTCGTTTGAGTATCCATAGAAGCTTTTCATATTGTTTTTGACATCCCTGGCCGTATTTAATTCTCTTAGGGCTTTAGCTTTCCTAACCTGATCCCTGGCTGCTTGGACAATTTCCTGTTTTAATATCTATGTGATGGCAGATCCCCCCGAAAGAGCTTGGTTTGGCCCAAAGTCAGAAGATTAAGCAAAACAGCTCTACATATTATCCCATCAAAAACAAGGTATCCGATTTATTAAGCATAACTGATTCCAGACATTTCTGGAGTAAACAACAACACTTCTCAAGTTGAACCAGTAGCCTGTTAAACATCTTTCAGGGAGAGTTGCATTCCAAGCGCTAAAAATGCTCTATGTCTTTTGCATACCAAAAGGGGTTTGAGTTCAGTATATTTAATGAAAGGGGAGACAACTTTCTAGTGATGAGGAATGCTCACAACTTCAGGAGCTACAAGTCAAGTCTTTAGCTTAAACAGACAGAACTACGATACATATTTAAAAGAGTAAAGAAAAATTGATGTCTGCCAAAACCAGTGTGGCTAGGTTTTTGTGTTTCACCAAGGAAACCAGAGGGGGGTTGGAATTCCACCCGTTTATTTAGTTTCTTCGGAGAAAGAAAAAGCAAATGAGTGATAGGAAATGGAAGATAGAAAATATCTATCCATTTTATACCCAAAGCACAGCAAGATTGGAGACAGGGAGTTTTTTCTACATATCTTTTCTACCTAATTTTCACCTCTTTTTCAAAAGTGGTGAGGAGGAAGAAGCTGAGGTGCTGCATTTGTACTTGCAAGCCAGACTTCTCAAACTCACTGATCAGATCAGGTTGCAAGTGAAAAGGAGTTCAGCATCCTCCCACCCTAGCTGCTGTGTTCTGCTTAAGTTTGAATTAAGAAGCTGGGTAGAATACTGCCACATTCTTACTGACATTTTCAGGCAATGTATATTTTTTTATTTAATTTGTTTTATTTTTTTTGTTTGCTCTTCCTTCTCCTACTTGATAATGATTTCATCTGTTACATAAACGAGACCAAATTCTTGTGAAGCTTGTGAGAAATTTTCCTGTAATAATGGTCCATCTGTTGCGGCAGAATATGGCTTTAGATGCACAGTCATTATTGCAAGAATTTAAATATCCTTTCCTTATTTCAGTTTTTCAAAGCATTGAACAGCATGAATACACAGATCAGGTTTCAAGTATGTAATGCTTATCTATTGCTTCAGATGGAAAGAGGACACAGAGACAGGCTCCTTCAAGTTTTGTATGAACAGCAGGATGCTTAAGTGAAATTTCCAAATAAGGCTAAGGACATTAAATGCCTGACTTCTCCTGGATATCTGAACATAGCTCTCTTAGGCCACTGAGGCATTTCCCCTTTGAAATTACTCAGATTGTTCAGTTTCAATCAAACCAGTATATTCCTCCCCACTGCTGAATTTCTTGTCTTGTAAAAAGGTTTTCTTTGGGCTTTGTTGTTTAGTCCACAAAGATAAGTCATACCTATGCACACATGGGAAGACTTTTGTTTGGAGACTTTTCTTAGCTTATCTTTTTATGATGGCAGTTGGGTATGTGAATGTATAATAAAATCATGAATCTTGAAAAATGTGTAAAAAGTAGCAAAAGTACTTATCAGAAATACGGAATGGATTCCATTGCAGAAGAACTCAGAACTCAGTACACTAGGACACTTCAATCTAGAAAAGAGGTGACTCTGCAGAAATATGATCCTCAAATGAATAGTGGCAGGAAGAGCATGGGTGTGGATTGACTTTTCTATGCCTCTTCCTGCACAGGAACTGGAGCATTTGATGAAGCTTGGAGAGTCAGATTCAAAACAATCAAAAGGAAGTGGTGGTTCATGGTGGCAGATCTCAGGTGTCTGGAACTTGTGGCCAAAGGGAAGTAGTCAGGGTTAAAAGTTTACATGATTTTAAGAGGAAAGTAAACAAATTCCCAAAAGAAGAGTCCAGTGAAGGTTAGTAAATGAACAAAAACTTCATATAGATACGGAAGTCCCTGATCTGAAAACATTCGGGAGCTGAAAGTTACTAGTAGAGTATTGTGTGTGCATACCCCATTCTTACTTCCTTTTTACTCTTCCTCAAGGCAGCTGTGATGAGAAGAGGACTCAGTTAGATGGACTTTTGGCTTGAGACAATATTCCTGATGGGTTGTTTTTTTCTCCTAGACTGATGGCAAAAAGCATTTTTATGAAACCTGTACCTATAAATACCACTATGGTAGAATATACAGGGTGGCACACATGGCGCATTCTCAATAGCTGAGCGCTGTAGTACCACGAGTGAGACATCTGTCAGGGAAGCAGTGAAATAACAGCCAAAATCCTCCACATGGTCAAGCTACATCCACCAACATGAGTGGCTAGAGCGAATCTCTTCCAGAGGCACTGTCTCCTCATGCTGCAAAACTGTTACTATTGTGTTTAGGTCTTGGTCTTAGGACAAAATAATACCATCCAATGGGTTGCTCTTGAATGGTCACTAACCCCTCTTGTATAATACCTTTTACACAAAGCCCTCTTCCAGACCATTTCTGATGGAGTTACACAATGCAGCAGAGGCTATTGCCTGGCTAGAAAACGAGAGAGTTGAAACAGGGTTTTGAAATGAAAAGTGGAGAACTGGAGAGGTCTGGAAACCTGCTCAAAGTAATACTGCTCAGGAGAATAACGCAGTGCAGCTTTCCATGGTGGGGAAACTGAGACAGTCCTCTGTAGTTAAAGGGAGGGAGTGATCTTCTATCTAAGATCAAGTATAGTGTGCTAAATATGTGGCGTATAAAATAGCTACAGAAACAGATTGTACAGTTGTGCAATTGACCAGCTCAAGAAGGAGAAAATAATATCTTTAACCTGGACATCTAGGCCACTGGACAAATTCTGCTTTTAAATGGTTGCAGGAGACACATGTGTTTTCTCTTAACCATAGAGGGCTGTTTTCGAACCTTTGCTGTAACAGTTCATTACTAAAATGCTATCACTCTAGGATCTATGAGAAAAGAAAACTGTAAATATGAAAATCCTCTAGTAGTCAAATGGATCTACATCTATATCCGTTGTGATCATATATTGAGGGCTTCCTCACAGGCATGTTATTACATTGTGGGGTTTTTTTAATTTGTCATCATTAAAGAAGTCTGTATGCTGGTGAAAGAATTCTGGAAGGAGAGTTTGCACATATTATCACATTGAAAGGGATAGATTTACTAGCTACTTAAAAGTTCCCTTATTTCAAATAGACAATGTTTACCTGATTAAGCAACAGAAAATACGAAAAAGAGGATTCTTATTTTTTTAACAGGTTTTCAACTGTTAATGAATTATAATATATTTCACTTTTTAGGATGCTTTTGACTGAAGATCTCAGAAAATGTCAAATGTTTATGTTCTGTTTATAGCATTATAATTTAAATCAGATAAATGATACAAATTTTCCAAATCCAGTACTACACAGGATTAGTGTGTGTAAGGTTTTGTGTGTTTATAGCTATTCTATTCCCTCTAGTGCTACAACATTTATTACAATTACATTTTCTTTTGGAATTTGTTTAAGATACTTTGTGTTCAGAGGTTAGAGGAACTGATCAGAAGGATCTGATATAGCTCTTTATAATATAAAGTCCTTAAGAAATAGCTTTGACTATGTTTAGCTGAGTTCCTGTTGAGATCTTATTGTAAACTTCCATGTATATTTTGTTGTGATTTTACATGACTGGATTGTCATGAATTAAAATTTGTCTTTCCTTCTGTAGCAATTGGCTCCAGGAGTTCTTTGAGGCTTCATAAAAGACACCATAAATGCCCTGTGTAGAAGTTAACTGCCAACAAAAACGTAGCTTTTAATTGAGGAACAAAAATCTGTAAACATAAAGCTCAAGAGAATTCATTTTAATATGAGATTAGAAATGAAGAAACTTCTGCATTCTACAAAGTTGAGCTGTTACCAAAAACAAATCTGTAACATATTTTTAATACAATCAAAAATTGTGTTGTTTGAAGTCAAGACTTCCTTTTTTTTCCAGAACTGGTAAAATCATTATATTTCATTAGGCAGATTCTGATCTGAATTAATGACCAAATTACTGTGCAACAACTCTGAATTTATCCTGTTATATATATCAGAATCTGCCCCCAAGAGTATAATAAAATTAAGTAAAGCAACGAAATTGACACCAGTAAAAAGTGGAGGAAAGTGTTATCTACAGTAATTCCTATAACTGGGCAATATCTTGCTGTGCTATTACTCATCATGCTTCTAGTTGAAGACAGTGTATTCTCATGAATGTGCTATTAAATTGAAAAAACAGTGTTAATCCAAAATTCAAGACCTCTGAGATGGGAACAAATCTGTTAGAATCATTCTGTGTGTATGTCATTACCATTCCCATTTCTCTCTTTGCAGTTTGCTGTTCCACAAGACACTCCTGAACTTGCTGCTTTTTTATATAATTCCACAATTTCTCATTACATCAGAAGAAGGGATGTTGCAGTGGCAGAACCTCACAGGAAAAACTCTGCAAAAGTATTGGTGAGCTATCTAAAAGCTATACGCTTGGACTGTGCAGGGAAAGGTGAGACTCTCTACAAGTACCACAGGCAAGGCAAATGGGACAGGTCACTGCATTTTCAACAATCCGGACAATGCTGGAGCAAAGCAATGTTGTCTGTCCTAGGAAAATAGTCCTGATTAGATAGTCTGGTACCTGAGTATTTGGATTTGGCTGTATTTTCAGAAGTTTTTTTTTTCCACTCCTGCATTCAAAGTGCCATCCTTAGCATACTTCAGCACTATAGGTGTCAGCTGCCCTTGCCTAAAAGGCAACGGTCAAACTTGGTGACCTTGAGATCAGTCAGGGGATTCACACAGTCAGTGCTTTCCATCTATTTTTATGAACCTTGGGCAGAGTTTCTTTCATGCTGTCCAGTCTCTTATTAAGCTGTTTACTACAAACTCATGCGTGAATTTCTGGACCTCACTGGAATTCAGTAGGAAGCAAACAACCTCACAAACCTAAGTCTTCCAGAGTAATAGAATAATTACACTGCTTCTGAAAGTTAATTTGGCGATTTTTGTAAAAGGAAGAAGATAGAATCTGAAAGTAATGAAAACTGTAATTTTATTATGAACAAAATCACAGATTAACCCATTTTAAACAGTAATCACTGTTGATTCCTGTGCCATTCTTTCATCAGCCAAAGATGGGTTGAAGAAGATGGGAAGAATCCGATTCCACTGGGTCTGAAGGAAAAATGCCGGGACTTTCAAAGACATGCCAGTCAATATCACAGAACACTTAATCCATTCTTCAGTGATATCTTATTTTTCAGTCATGTTTCTCAGTGACTAGGCTCATAGGCTGCAAACATAAAAATTACTGCAGCAACTTGAGGTGGTTAACAAAGTTCTGAAGTATGCACTGTATCTGCAGCCTAAGATATGAAGCAGAGAATTTTCAGCTGCTTGATGTAGTTGGATCAAATATATTTAGTGGGGTACACAGTAGTATGAAATTTGCACTTTGATGAGCGGCCTTCTAGTAAAATATGCTTTTGATCAGCACAGATTAGGATAGGATTGGGTGCAGTGCTTGCCACTGGATATATAGCAAGACTTTTCCAGGGTAAGCATAGAAAAGCAGTGTCATTAGTTCAGTTAGAAGGTGTTCCAATTCTGTGTGCCTTCAGCATTAGTTACTGCTGATGCATAAATTTTTTTTTTTTATTTCACACACTGGAAGTATACATGGAAAATTGTATGTTGCTCTGGAAAAAAAGCCTGATTGGCCAAAGATAATTCTTTGTTAAAAAATGTACTTTTTTAAAGACATTTTAAGTTATTTCATTTTCATCAAAACATTTTCAGAGAGAGACAAAATGTTCTGAGAACCTCTTATTCTATTTATACTGTTTATTAAGCATTTGGTTTTTCTTCCATTAGTTGCAGTGTTACATTGTTCTGAAAATCACTACAGGCTAAATGCATTACTAGGAAAAACAGAAATATGTGTTCAGGTCCTAAAATGTCAGCCAAAAGTAGACTTTTTTGCATACTAATGATTTATTTTGCTAGTGTGTCCTTTTGGCCAATATGATTAATAGAAACAACTCTTCTCCTCCCTGCAAAATAAATAAATCTGTTTAGAGAATGTTTAAAGCCAAATAAACAGATCCTGTAAGATGCTCGTTTTAAAAAAAGTTTATAGTTGCAAGTTCCAGGGTTTACAGTTTCATTTTCAGGCAGATACAGAAAGCAGCAATTAAGCATACAGCTTCTGCTTATCCTCTGATAAGATAGAGGTTTGTGGGGAAAGCTGTCTACAAAGACAGCGGATTCCTTAAGAGTGTTTTCAAATCTGTTACATGCATCATCATCTCATTTCCTGAAGTGTGGGCAGTGGTACTGCATTCTCACTCTCACTAGAGAATATACTTACTTGTGAAAACTTAGCTTTGTTTTTGAGGTCACAAGGCTTTCTGTCATAGGAGGGATTCTCTGCTTTGTTATAAAAATAGGAATCAATTAAAACCTCAGCCTTCCCCTGAGTCAAACAAAACTTTTCAGATAAAACCCATTTGTATATACAATTTTTTTTATTTTTTCCACACACATTTAATCATCTTTTTATGAGTTTTTTTTTCATTTTTATGCCCTAAACAACCACATAATTTCTGTGGTTATCCCATGAGAGACTGCTCATTCCCTTCAGTGGCTTCTAGTCAGCTTTTAACCTTCAGTGTGACATTCTTTTGGCAGACTTTAAGAGTATATAGTTTTGAGTTGCAATGCTTGGCTTTTGCCTTCAACCTTGTGTATGAGCCAGGATCACTGCTCATCAGGAATGTTTCACGGACAGTAAGTTTCAAGTAAAGCAGCTAATGAATCTCAGCAAAAGCTCTGGCTGCTATAATGTAAACATCAGTGGGAAAACCAGGAGAGTTAGAAAAGGGGAAAGATTTAGGAATATAAATAAACACTTCATGCACAGAGAACAGAAAAAAAAGTGTTGAAATCCTAAAGTGATTGATAGGTGAAGAAAAAGCAGATGCTTCAAAGGATTGGTAAGTGCCTGGACATTTTAAGAGTTCTTCAGATCAGATACTGTTGAAAAGTATTACTTTTATTTTCTTTACTACAGGTAGGTGTTTGTATTCATTGATGATGCAAAAAGAATCTGCTCCTTGGTTTATAGTGACCACAATGACTCATAGGGTATCTCATGTATATTAGATGAAATTACTGATTTCAGGCTATTTAGCTCTTTAAGGGAAAGTTGATTTGTTTTGCTTATTTATAGCATTTGAAAATTATTTTCGTTGTTTTCAAACCATAAGTATGACTTCCCTTTTATTTTGTGCTCAGAACTGCACGAATGTGAAGTGCGTCCTAATTTCATGCACTGTGGGACAGCTGGAAAGAGGAAAGAGTGCTGCACTAAAAATCAGGTCCCGGCTCTGGGCACAAACATTCCTGGAGGTAATGCACACAAACATCTCTTTCAATACACATATAAAAATATTTTTTATTTGCCCAGATATTTAAAAATATAAATTATTCAATTAAATGGAGAAAATGCAAATACTTTTTGTTACCACTGTCTTTGAAGATAACATCTCACTGTTTCCTGTCCAGGTTGTTAGGATGCTGCTTACTTTTCTTTTTTCTACTATCATTCCTTCTCAAATTTATGTCCTGAATCCTACTTGAAAATTCCAAGATTATTTTTAAATACCTTTTCTGGTTTTGCTTCTGCTTTCCTGGACTGGCCCGAATCAATAATCTCTTAGGTCTCAGTGATGTGTTCTGCATTAGTAACCTATTTCCCAATGGAAGATTTTTCTTGGAGCCATACAGCATATCGTGTACACTATGTCCAGTTTAAAAATTCATTGTTACTCATTCTCTGTTAATGTAGGGAAGAGCAGTAAAGATCAAGCTCATATGATACATGACACTCATGTAGTGACAATCTGTCTTACTGCTAAAAGAAGGGACAGTGTAGGTCATGGAAAAAATAAACTTCTCTTTGAAAATTCTTGCATTTCCAACTTCTGCCCTCAGGATTATATTCATACTGCATAAAGGGACCTGTTGGAGTGATCCCAGAAGAGGGCCACAGAGATGACTGGAGGAATAAAACACTTCTCCTGTGAGGAAAGGCTGAGAGAGTTGGGTTTGTTCAGCCTGGAGAAGAGGCTGAACATGGAGAGTTTATATCACTTTCCAGTACCTGAAGGGGTCTTATGAGAAGGATGGGAACAAATCTTTTAGCAGGGCCTGTTGTGATAGGACAAGGGGTAATGGTTTTCAACTAAAAGAGGATCTATTTAGATTAGATGTAAGAAAGAAGGTTTTTGCAATGAGGGTGGTGAAATGCTGGAACAGGTTCCCCAGAGAGGTGGCAGATGCCCTGTCCCTGGAAACATTGTAAGTCAGACTGGACAGGGCTCTGAGCAGCCTAGACTAATTGAAGATTTCCAGGCTTATGGCAGATAACTTTTAAAGGTCCCTTCCAACCCAGATTATTCTATGATTCTGTGAGGCAGAGGGATTGCACTGTGAGCTGTTACCTCACAGCTGGCCATGTATCTGTATTTGCTGTGTAGTTTTCATTCCTTTAACACTGGGCAGTACACCGAGAAATTTATAATTCAGTTTGCTGTTATTAGGAAATAACTGCAGCTCCTGTCTTGATCAAACTGATTTATTATCACCTTCTTTCTCAATTTAGAATTCCCCAGTCTTTCTTTCTGGAATGCAAGAACCTTCCTCTGTTCCCTGTAGCTGTGGGAGAAGAATTCTTTTTATGCAGGGTACCTCTTACCCTGGCAAGAATTGAGGATCTTCAGTTTACGACTTTAAATTAAGTTCCTCACACATTTTAAGTTAATTTCTCCCTTCCCTCAAACATGAAAGTAGACAAAATAAATTCATCCTCACTTGCTTTCCTGGAGAAATGAGAGCAGAGAGGACAGTATTTCCAGAAAGCCAGACACCAGCTCAGTAGCTAACCATCTTTGCTTCAAATCCATAATGGGTGCAAACTTTGGGGGGAGGTCACTGGTCTCTCTTGGGGTACAGGACTATGGCAGTGATTACTTGAAAGGATGACTTGAAAGGTTTTTCTGCCTATCTGTCAGGACATCAGATCCCATTGTGTGTTTCTTCTCCAAAAGCTGTTACAGGACCCCCATGACTGAAGAGTGCTTAAGTTCTGTCCTCACTATCTGGCCTTGCTTGAAAAAAAGAGATTTCTGTCTAGCTCTTTAACAAGAGACATCCTTTCAGATACTAGGTGAACTAATTCCTGATTTGTTGGTGCATTTTCTTTCTATGAACAATCAATCGCAAGAAATTTTCATATCCTTTCTTCAGTTCCATTAACAGAAATACAATACTTTTTAGAAGAAGCATATTTAACAAATGTGTTTGATACTCTAGACTGGATGTACCTCATTTAGGTTTGCTAAGTGAGTCATCTGCTAGTGCAAAAAAAAAAGGCAAGCTCTGGTTCAAATTTAGGGCCAAAAGCATGACAGCTTAGATGTCTTCTTTCAAATCTGGGAGCTGTGATGGACATTGTCTGGTGCAAGCTTTTTCAAAGGACAGAAAATACCAGCATGTAAGCATCTCTACAGCTATAGAAAAAACATATCTGTTGGGAAATAGGATGGGAATTTGATTCCAGTTTTTTCTAATTCCATTAAGAGACTGCTGGGCAATCTCACACGGGCTAGTCCCTGTTAAGTTCAGGTAAGAACTTCACTGCACTGGTTCTCTGTTCCTAACACACAGATACAGGCAGAGAGGCAGAGATATTATCCTTGACTGGAACAATGTGTGGCACCTTTGAGCATTGCAGTGGGCAAGCAAAAACACAGAGAATCTTCATCATTTTCTTCACCAAGCAAAAGATAAAGCTTAGCTTCCTTAGCTGCCTTCCTTACTGAGAGCTGAGCCTAACATATTCTGGATCCAGTCAAGTCTTTCTCCTCCTTATTCTGCTGGTGAAATATAATTAACTCCATAAGAGCCAAAAAGAAGTTCTTGTGAAAAAACCCTGTACACAGATCCATAGGTGAAATTTCTAGCCTATTTACAGCTATTTCAGTGGGAATTAGCCTCATGAAGATTTTCCTAAGTCTAGTTTAGTATTTATCAAGAAATATCTGTAAGAGATTAAACTTAAGCAAAATTCATGAGAATCAGTTTCTCTGAGTTTTTGGCTGTGACAAAGGATGTGTAACAATTGGAATAAACTAGCTACAGAAGACACGAAATCTCCTTTTTTTTTAGTGACTCTTAGTAAAAACAGAATCTTTTTCTAGGATGTGACCTTTCTTAGCCTGACTTACTTCAGAACAAGTATAACTGAATTTCTTGCATTAAACAATGCAAGAATGGAAGAGCAGTGGAACTCATTTGATGTCATTTTAGTAATCTGAAAGTTAGATGCCAAAGCTGGTTGCCTAACTGTAGACAGTGACAAGACAGAAGGGTATCTTCAGAGGATGCATTATCCAGCTGGTTTGAAACATCTTTTCTCCTTGTGATCTCGATGGGGAGAGGGGTCAAAGCTGGGCCTTGGGACATGGGTGTGTGCAAACACACCAGCCAGTGCCAGTGCTGCAGTCCCTTTAGCTCCTCCTTGCTCCTGAATGAATCCTGCTTGCTTTGCCTGCAGCTCCCTTCACTCGGTGAGCTCCAGGCAGAGATGGAATGGTACACCAGCTTATGGGCAGGGGCGAGGCTGAGCCATCCTGTAGATTCACTGGGTGGAAAGAGAAACACTCCTGCCAGAACATCTGCTTACTCCACTGGCCTTACATACCTTTGCTATCAAACAAGACTTTTTGTATGGGCTGTGGTTTTACCTTTTCCCTGTAAATATTTCTGTGTCCTTTGAATAGTAACTTGCAAGTCTTGTTAAGAATCAGAAAAACTCCACTCAAAGCAACAGAATTTTTTCCTAAGTAGAAAAAGGTAGTCCCCAGAGAACTGTGGCATCCCCCCCTTTATGTCTAAATAACTGCCAGAATAACACGATCCCTACTTCACATGCAAACTTGGAGAAAGACCATAAATAGTGTCCTAGGGTCTGGTTATCCTCCTTCCACTCATCTCAAAACAGTTCCCTTTTTCACAGCCCCTTTTAAAATTAAAAGTTATACAGCCATCACCACAAAAGACTGTAGAACATAATTAGTTTCCTAAAAAGGGCATAATCTGCTCTTAGTAAGTCTGCAACTGTTGTTAACTAGGCTGAAATCTGCAGATTCAAACTGAGGATTAAAATGCAGTCAAAATAATCAGGATGAGATGATTGTGAACCAGGAAGAACAATTCCAGGGCCAGACTGAACCCGACTGTCAGGGTTTTGTAAAGAAACTTAGGGGGAAAATCTAGAGCAACATTGCAACCTCTTTTGCACATTCAGTTAATGTAAAAATTTTCATATGCCAAAGAAAGCAGAATAATGGTGACATACAACATTCCTGAACTATGCTATAATCTAAATGAAGACACAATGATTTGCAGAAGAAATTGTTTATGCTCATTAAAGCCAAGAACACAGTGTCATGATTCTCTTTTCATGTCATTTTCTTCTTATAGATATGCTAATGCAAACCTGAGAAGGATTTTATTGGAAGCGATTGATTTATGCTAGGATGAAATAATTAATGTTTTCCATCGAAGTTATATGGGCCAGCCTGTATATTTTGTTGCCACAAAAGATCTGTCATGTATTGAGTGACTCTTTCCTCTTCCACTTAGTTTAACTGACAACAGCTGACCCTGTTGTCTTTTGACAGTTGTAATCTGTCACCTTAAACCCCAAACTCCCATAACAAATAACAGTTAAATGACGTGCAATGATTAGACATGTTTGAGTAAATAAATGTCTTGGGGTGACTAAAGCAGCCCAAATTTCCCAACCAGCCAACAAAGATAGAGACAGACATTGTGCAAAGGCCAAGAAGAATCACGGACTTTTTTGGATTAACTTCAAAGTCTGGCTGTAAATATGAACCCTCTAGTAAAGCTGACTTTTGGATTCAGACTTGCTGATCGGGCAAATAATAGCCTGATTCGTGCAAAACAGAAACAACCTTACATGGTTGTGTTATGTTGTGTTCTGATGGGGCTCCATTATGTCCTCATTTGTCTAATCATATTTCTGAGTCATCTGAGGGAGACCTGAGGGGATGTGGTCCAGTATTCTTTGAACAGATAGATGCTTTTTAATATTAGACTCAGGAGCTGTCTAGTAAAACATCTGTTTTGAAAATGCATTTCCGGCTCCCAGCTCTTTGGAATTTATAACACTGTGGGATGTGGAACTCAGCGCATTCTTAGCTATTATTTCAGCCTGTGCTGAAAATTCCTCATAATGATACAAATCACCTTCTGGGAGAGCTAGGGGAGGCAGTAATGTATAAAAACCACAGAGGGTGTGTGAGGTTCCCAAGAAGTTTGAAGTTTATTTTATTTTCTTTTAATGTTATTGAATATAATTATATTGTTTCTCTCTTGACTTCTTGACAGTTCCGGATATGTGAATTTGGCACTCTTGAACGCATGAACTTTAATAGTTAGAAGGGAAAAAAATCTAGTTTTAATCAGAAAAAGTTGAAAAGCAAGAGAAGCACCACTGCATTTGAGTGCTGTCTTGGTACCCAAAGTCATGTTTTGGCTTCTCTGTTAAATACTCATTATTTCAATGTTTCTGAACACGCACTGATCCTGTTTCATTTTAGATGCCTAAAAATGGAAATATATGCTTGACATATTAACGGTGCTGTGTGCTGCAAGACCCATATCTTAACTGCCTGGCCCCAGACTGGTATCCAAAACCTGAAACTAAATACCTAGGCTCCCTGTTCAGCACATGAATAAAATGAGATACCTCAGACAAAGTAACTTGCACTAACCATCAGAGTAGTGTATGAGGGGTATTCCTTATCAGGAGGATAGGCACCCAAATCAGGATTAAGTGGGAATATGTCCACCCTCTCTGAACACAGAATCCAAAAATTGCTTAGAAGGTACTTACAGAATTAGTTGAAAGGTTTTAAGAGGACTTGGTTTATTCCATATTCATTGCCAGAAGCAAGAGCTTGCAGTTTAATGATTAGAGAATTCAGGACCGGAAAACACAAATTCAATTCAAATTCAGCATGAGAGACCCCACATCCCTGCTTTATAAAATGGTGCTGTTCCCCTCTGCTGAAGCTGCGTCAAGGACATAAAAAGAAATTGAAAGATCTGGAAGGGTATAGAAAACAAGGAAGACCATGATGTAACACCTTGTTGGTTTGGACCATCAACTACAAGTTCTCCCAGTCCTGTCATCCACCTTTGCCTTCATTGCCTGGAACCTGGAGCTGTCGCCACTGTTAGAGTACATGCTCTGATTGTATTTCCATAATGAGAAAATTTGTTGAGGATCTCTGTATTTTATTACTGGTGAACTCAGCGCCTCTTTAGTGTGGTAGAAGTTCTCTAGGCCAGGTAATGCTTTTGTGGTAAAGATTCAGTTTAGCTGCACAAAGGCCATTAGGGGAAGAATGCAGATCGCCTGTGCAGTGGGGCCACACAGACTGTGCAGCACATGTGTTGGCAGAGGCTTGGAGCTCAGAACAGAGGTGAACTGGTGGAGGTGATCTGAGACAGGTGAGCGATCTTCTCCTAAAAGATCCAATTATTTGATCTGTGAGTGGAATATGACCCCAAAGAACAATAATTTCTATCCTCAGCATCCTCCAGCACAGAACTACTTTCTGTGTCCAGTGGAAAATATCTCAGTCAAGGGAAGATTGCTTAGTATTTTCAAAGAATAATTCTGCAGCCAACCTGAATTCCCTGTCCGTGGACGGCAGTGGGGAAGCAGAAAAATTAGTGAGAGACATATCTTGTGCCCTCATTCACTGCCATATATAAGCCATATATGGAAGTTTAAGTAGATTATTTTAATTCAGACTGAGAATTAAAAGCCAAAAATTTGATGCACTGCCCTGCAAGCCACATATAATAACAAAAGGAGGAAGTAGTCAACAAAATTTTCAGTTACACCAAAAAACTGTTGTTATTTGAAAAAGCAAAATAAGTAAAACCCAAAACTTTGGTTGTGGCCCAAGATACTATATTATACTGGATTTGATTGTTTATGTGGAATGAAGGCTAGAAAGAAAGAGACATTTACATGGGGCTGAACTAACTGGAGGTCTTTTGGGTGAGGGCTAGTTTTGTTTTCATTCATTTTTATTTAAAATATTTTCGTTGTTAACAAGAGGAGAACATGAGACTCTTCCTAAATGTGCTACAGCATAGGTAATGTTAGGTATATGAAGAAATAAATTGAGAACCATCATAATCTATATACTGAAGTCTTCCGGAATCACAAGAAAATAGCTGCCTCTATTATAACTTAAAATAGGCTGTTAAAATTAATGTAAAAATACAATATGTGAAGTGTAAGAATATAATGATAGAGAGAAGTATGTGTTGATTTTCAGAGTATTGTCTTTGGTCACAGCTGTGTTTGGGTGGACATATCCTCTTGCTACAAATAGCACAAATACTTTTTGACCATGTACAGAGTCACATGTACATTTTAAAGCAAATTAATAAGAACAAGTAGTTGTATGAGTTCTACTCTCAGCATTTACATAAGCTACTCTCTTGGCAGCAGTTCAGGTTTTGGTATGTATTGGTCAAAGAAAGCAAGCTAATGAATTCCCAAAGCATGTATTTAAAAGGTATTACTTAGCCTTCTGTCTTTAAAGTGTGCCAGACTGCAGCAGACACGAAGGGAAACAAGTTTTAATCAGCCAGTGCCAATATTGTTCTACCAGCACTGAACTCCGTGTGCAAAAGTCATAAGTTCTTGGGGCGAAAATACCACCACAGCATGCAGCTCGCCATAGGGAAAGTATGTGCACTTCAGCTGGGGAGACTTCACTGGGCTACATCTAAGCAGAAAAAAAAAAAGGGATTTCCGAGAGGTTCATTCTCCATAAAGGCAATGAAACAGAGTCATTCTGGGGATTTTTCCCAGTAGCTGAGCTCTTAAAACCTGCAGAACAGCAATGATCTACCAGTCTTTAAGCTCCTAAAGGTTTTGTTCATCCTACCCTCAGTCTAGCTCCCTGGGAGCCAGATTTGTCCCTGCATTTCAGTAAGCTCTCTGACCATGATGCCCACATGCCTTAAAGATGCTTTGGGGGGAGGTCAGCAGGTCTGTGCTTGAGCTTCCTGCAGAAAGCACTGGCATTCCACTGGAGCCTGGAGAACTGTCCTTCAAATTGTCAAAGATTTTCCAGCTCTTCTCACATAATTTTGGTCTCAATTGTACTTAGGAAAACACTGCACTGAATATTTATTAGGAACACTTTCCTTCATTTCTGTCTGCTTTTTTGTCTCACAACTTTTAAAGAAAACGAAGGCTTCAATTCCAAAACCTATTTGTAAAACAAAAGCATGTAGAGAGAGAGAAGCTTTAATAAATACATCAGCAGGATCTGCCACCCAGGCAACACAGGGGATGGCCATGTTTTGCTTTCTTCCCAGAATACTGTAAACTACTGTCTCAGCAACGAGCACAAGATCAGGCTCTGCTTGTTCTAACACAAGGGGAACCACAAAAGGCCAGTGTAGTTAGGGCTGGGCTCTCTACTCTTGGTCATTAAGCACTGACACAAATACCAAATTCTTTCTTCCCCTTCCTCTGAGCCATGACTAAGTCCTCAGCTTGAATTTCAAACCACAAGTCCTGCAGCTTCCAGTAAATACTGAATATTTAAACATACGCTATTTAAAAAATTATATGGTAAAGAAATGCTGTTTCTTACAATTGGCTTGAGAATTATAAAAAAGGCTGTAGGAAAGACAGCTGCTTGTATCTCAAAGATGTGAGTACAAGTAAGAATCCTTGCTGCAACCAGTGTTGACCACAGTCATTGCTTTCAAGTCCTTTGCCACAAGCACATAATTCTGTAAATGGAGGGAAATACACTCTAGTCTTTTATAGTCTCCATTCCTGTATTCCAGCATTTCCAGGAGCCTAATCAAGGACTGAGGCGAGTTGATAGCTGTGGTCACAACCCAAGCTTATTAACCCAAGCCAAGCATTAATCCACGGGAAGTATCCTCCTCCAATATGCTTGTTACTGATATAAGCTGAAAATTAAATAAGCCATGTATAGTAGATGAAAGGCTTTATTTTTCCATTAGTGCTGTGTTTCTTTTATAGGAGGTTTCAGGGGAGTTAATGCCTTTATTGTACCTTAGCCAATTTGTCTGAATGTCTAATGTCTACTTCTTCAATAATCTATTCTGCTCTCTCCATTACAGATTACTTTTATAAAACATATAATCATATCCAGAATCCTGCTTAATATGAATTGCTTAGGATTGAAAATATAAGGCTTTTTTCAGGTCTTTTTCTGAATGCACAGCTATGGAAACATGCTGAGATTTTTTGTGAGGAGGAAACTAGTGCTGAAGAATAAAACATGAAGAATGGCTTGAGTCTGGAAATGGAAAATAATTAATGTGATAAGGAAAAACCATTTTTCTGAATATCACCTCATAGATGATCAGCATCATGAAAGTGTGTAAAACTACTTATTTACCAAGTCTAATTTTTCATTTCAAACACTACTGATAGAAAAGGTAGTTCCCTTTCATTTGATGTTATCCATGTTACAAAGCTGATTTGACCATCCCTGTATTGTTGTTTGAGACAGTTTTTTTTAGTATTGCTCTTTCCCAGTATAAGCCCCAAGGAGAGGTTAAATTTTCTGATAATAACCATTCATCTGCTCTCAATACTTTAAAAGAACGAAATTATGGCATAGCCAAATGAGTTCCAGAAGGCAATAAACGTGCTGGCTTTTTATCATCAATAAACCCCCTGATATTTGCAGAGAAAATTAGTTTTTAAAAAGGAGAATGGACAAGGCAAATACCAGAACTACAACCCTGGAGCTCAGGAGAGCACCTTTCACCAGGATTTGCTTGGAAGAAGTCCTTGGGAGATGATCCTGGAAAAAAGAGAAGTCCAGAAGAACTACTGATTCTCCAGGATCAGAATCACCTCCTTTAAGCTCAAGAACTGTCCATCCTGACAAATGGAGTTTTACCATCCTGGTACAACTCAGACATACAAAGATGGTGGTAGGTTAAAGATTGGACTCAATCATCTTGGAGGTCTCTTCCCATCTTTATGATTCTATGGTTCTGTGAAACATAAAAGAGGTGGAAGCAGAGTCAGTTGACCCAGTGCAGGGGCTAGACAGGAGTATAGAGTGTGTCTGAGAATGCAGGGACAGAGTTAGGAAAGTAGAAGCCCACCAGGACCTGAGCCTAGCAAGGGACTTAAAGGGCGTTAAGGAGGCTTCTATATCAGCAACCTAAAGAAGGCTAAGGAAAATATGGGTCTTCTGCTGAATGAGACATGGAAAAGGCTGAGTTACTCAATGCCTCCATACTTTTGTCTTCACTGGTAAAATCTGCATACAGTAACCCAAGGCCTCTGCAACGAGAGAGGAAACTTGCAGCTATCGACATCAGCGGAGGGATATCAGGATAGGGGAACATTTAAACAAATCGGACATACAAAAGTCCAAGGAACCAGATGAAATATATGTACAAGTCCTGCAGGAAGGGCAACAACAGTGTGAGACCTTTCTCAGTTATCTTTGAAAACTCATGGTGATTGGAGGGAGTTCTTGAAAACTGCAAGAAACCAAATGGTAACACCTGTCTTCAAGGAGGATTCAGAGAACTATATGTCAGTCAGCCTTATTCCAATCCCTGAGAAGGTGATGGAGAAAAAAAACATGGAAGCCATTTGCAAATATCCCAAGGTCAGGAAGATGATTGGAAGCTGTCAGCATGGATTTATGGAAGGGATATCATGCTTACCAGCCTGATAGCCTGATGGTTTGCAGATGGTAGTGAAGTGGAAAGAGTTGTTGATATACCAGTTCTTTGTACTGCCCTTCAGAGGAACCTCAACAGGCTGGGGAAGTGAGTTGGCAGGAAGTGTTACAAAGGGAAATGCAAAGTGCTGTACCACAGGAGGAATAATCCTATGCACCAGTACAGGCTGGGAACCAACCAACTGGAAGGCAGGGTTCTAGCAAAGGATGCTGGAGTCCTGCTGGACACGAAGTTGAACATGAGCCCACTGTGTGTGCCCTAGCAGAAAAGAAAGTCCGCAACCTCTTGGGCTGCATTAGGAGGAGCATTGCCATCAGGCCAAGGGGATTGAATCTTCCTCTGTACTCAGCACTGATGAAACAGATCTGGAGTTCAATCCTGGGTTCCTTGAGACAAGTGAGACATGAACGTACTGGAGCAAGTCCAGCTAAGAGCTACTATGATGATTAAGGGCTTGGCGCATTTGATGTAGCAGCAGAGGCTGAGAGGGATGGGAATATTCAGTCTGGAGAAGAGAAAGCTCAGGAGGGACCTCACTGGCATGTATAAACATCTGATGGGAGGGAGTAAAGAAGAAACTGCAGGCTCTTCTCAATATCCAGAAACAGGGAAGAAGCACAAATTTAAATAGAGGAAATTCCATTTAAACATAAGAAAAAAACCTTTCTTACTTTGAGGGTAAAAAAAAACTGGAATAGGTTGCTTCTTGAGATTGTGGACTTTCCTTTTTTGGAGATATTCAAACCCTAACTGGACATAGTCCTGAGCATACTGCTCTAGTTGACTCTGCTGTGCCTGTGCTTGGAGCAAACAAACTCCAAATATGCTCTCCAATCACAGCAGTTCTGTGAAAGCTTTGATTTGGGCCATGGTCATTCAGATGCATCCAAGTTGGCTCCCAGGTTTATGTTATGCTTATTGCAGGTCATTTTCACATACAAACCTTTTTCCATCCGTGAAGGAAAGAAATAGCCCAAATTATCAAGGGGTCTTCTTACCTCAGTCTTTGCTCAACAAAACAGCTGAAAGAGGAAAAGCAGTTCTTTGAGAGGGTTTATGCCTTTGATGCAGCAGGAAACTACAGGGAAAAACTGAGGAAAAGATGTTGAGCAATCACATAGGAACCAAATCTTGTCATTGGAGCAGAGCTCCTAAATGTGTGAGAAATAGAAGGAAGGAGAAAGTTTCCATGCAGACAGCGGTGTTCCAAATATGCTGGACTGTAAGAAGCTGGTGACAAAAGGAAAGACTGCTTTACTTACAAGGATCTGTCTTTCCGTAAATCATCAGTCAAATATTGTGTTGAAATCTGATCGTCATGTTTCATAAAGGATTAAGACAGATAGCAAAAAGAGGTATAATAATAATATAGGAAAAGGATATAACAGTCATAACTCCTAGCCCTCTGGATTCCATTGACCATATTGGCCCTTAACCATCTAATGCTCTTCAGAGAATATCAAAGCACTTTCAAAGGAGATCCACATCACTACCCCAAATTTACATGGGAAGGGATATACAAGATGAGTTGCATGTAGTGTCACCCAGAAAATCAGTTGCATGTTTCATGTGCACATCTTTGGGTTTGCTGAAATGCTTGATGACAGCTATATAAATATTTTGTGAGGTGGCCAGTCAAACAATGGCTGCTATACAGTCTTCTCACACTGACACAACTTAGTAAACAAGCAAGGTGAATGGGATTTTTGAGCTCTGCTGCAATAGGAAATCAAGCCCCTTCTAAGTGTACCTGGTCTAGGTGACTCTGCCTTGGCAGAGGAGTTGGACTAGTTGATCTCCAGAAGGCCCTTCCAACCCAAACTATTCTGTGATTCTGTGTAATTGGAGTTCAAAGATGCTTGTTCCTACTATTGTTCTTTGGTGGGAAGGCACAGACATTCCTTTGATGTTATCAGAAAGCTCTACCAACCTGGTCTCAACAGAGGCCTGTAAATGTTCCCAATATACCCATGTTGAGCTTGGCGAGCAGAGGTGAGGGTTTAAGACATAGACACCCCATAAACTCAACCCATGCTTCTAACTCAGCTGTTTTAGAGAGAAATATGAGAAACAACTGTATGTGTCTTTCTGCATATCTAATCCTTCTTCCCCATTTTGAACATCGGCCTTTGTATTGCAGCTTTATGATATTTATTTATCTCATAGACACATACAGGTCTCAGCATTCCTGCACTCTTCACCAATAGAAACCGTTTTTGACTTATGAAATCAGTGCTCTAGGGGTTTTTTATCTGCTTATTTTTCATAATGCTTTAAAATATAAATATGGGGTTTAATAATTTCTTTTTTTCTATCATTTCAGAGAAAGAATGATCTCTATAGTCTTTCTTCCAATGTTTCCTTCGAAGTTAAGAGCATGCCATATAAAGTGCAACCAGAAAAGCTCCCTGAGGGAAGCATAGCAGTAAGTAACTGAAAATTATATCTTTGTGTGAAGCACATGTATTTGGTCACTCTGATCACAGCTGTGAAAGTTTTTATAGATGAAAATATTGAGATTAACCTTTCCTGTGTTTCTAATGTAAATTCCTGAAGGAATTACTATCTAAAGGAAATAACTTCATTGCTTTCTGGGGAAGTTGATGATACATGATTCTAATTACATTTTAAAATAATTTCTTGCTGCACTAATGTTCAGACTGCTTTATTGCAATTAGGATGGATGTTTCACCCAAAAGAAAACAGAGCTGTGAAAGCAAGTATCTAGTTACTTTGTTTGGGGTAAAAAAAAATCTGGAGGAAACTTTTACGCAAAATCCAAAATCATGTTTCTGTCAGGTTTGGAGATCTCACTGTTCTTCCAGTCAGCAGTTCTCTCACACAAGCTTGTGTATTGTCTACAGCAGCTTCTCTCTTATCTGTATTAATCTTTGATACCCTGATTTTCAGGAAGGTTTCTATGCCTTTCTAGGGTTTCCACCTCACAGCACATCAAGTGCAAGATACAAATTTACTTGGTAATCCTTAGAGAAGTGATAGATGCTAAAGTACTTGCCTTATTTGCAGAGCAAGATCTGTATGGCCCTGGAGTACTATGTGAAAAAACTAATTTTGGAGGCATAAGTTTGATTTAATTGTTTGCTGGTGCTTAAGCATTGGGTTTGGGGAGTACTTTGAAGTAATTTACTTCTTATGATGTCTGATATCGTGGGTTAAACTCACTCTATTTTGTCATTACTGATAGAAATAAGTAAAATATGAATGCAAAAATTGGTTCTAGTGTAAGAGTAATCTGAAATTTTAAGGCTTAATGTTCTCATCTTTATAATGGTTCATCAGTTACAGTCCTTCTTTTAAAAGATAAGCTCAGTTCAAACTTTGCCAAGTTAAAATGTGGTGAAAATACATCATATCAGTCTGTTGAGATGTAGTAGGGACAGAATATTTTCTTACATAGAAAACCAACAAAATAATACACTTTACAGCTTACTTTGAGTATATTTTAGAGGATACAGGCTACAAAGTTTTGTTTTGATTTAATGGTTGATTGATACTTGCTCTGGAAAGACACAAGGTAAAATCTTGGTTCTGTGTGCACAATGACTCCAACCTCCATCATCAGTAGAACCATGATTTCACTAGAGAGGACTGGTGCTTAATGCAGTATTCATCCAGAAAGGTTCAAAGGCACCATGCTGACAGATATACTTGGGTCCTTTTTATTTTCTTGCAGCATGTGTTCCATACCAGAAACACATGTGCAGAATTCTGTTGATAGTGGGGCCTTCATCTGGACTGAAGTGCTTTACCCCAGGTGATAGCCTGCTGTTCTCAACAAGTGTCAGATGATCTACCAAATGATCAGACAAGCATTTCAGTCTCTTACTCCAGCCAGTATAATGCTTGTTATTTGCAGCAGATGATTTACAGCAAAATGCCTGTAATGGCAACTGTAAAATGTTGAAAAATGATAACGCTTTTATGTCATTTCATATCTGGACATGGCAGTGGATGCTTGCCAGCTCTACAGCTTGATGTGTTATATGCACCAGTTCTTTGATGTTCCACTTGCAAGAAGAAATATGTCCTTGAAGTTGGGCAAAGCTTAATATTTTTGCTCCTTCTGAAAAAGATCACTAGTTGTGTTTTAAAAGCTTCCAAAGATTTATTTCAAGGTTTATGGTTTTCTTTCAGACAATGAAAGGGTGGAAGTGGATGAAAGATTTAAGTATTTTTAAAATTAGTTTTCAGAAGTATATATCTAATAATCAGCTAGCGCTTTAAAGTTTATATAGAAAAGATAATATGTTTAAAAGAATAGAGCATATGTCGTTCATTTAATTCATATAGTGCTGGATTCCAATTATGCAGGCTGATATTTACCTTTAGTTTTAATGGCATGAATAATCCCAAATGCATCAGTAACCTACAGAGTCATGTAGTCATATTTGCAGCACTGAGGACTTTATTTCCATCATCATGGAATGTAGGTCCAGGTCTTTGACACATGGATCTTGAACACAGGGTCAGGATGCAGAGGTGAAACATTATGTAAATGTAAGGAAATCTGGATCTTTTATAGTAAAACATTCCAGTGAAAATGCATGAAATGGAAAATTAGCGGGGAGCTTAAACCAGAATCCACTGACCTCTATAATAGCATTTCCATTAATTTTGGTAGTCTTAGAATTGCAAACATATATTATACAACTGGTTGGATTTCCTTGCTAACAGCTGTATCATTCAACAAAAAATTTTCTTTTTTTTTGTTAGAAGTATTATTGTGGTAAATAATACTGGCTTACTTGGTGAATTTCATGTGCAACGTTTTATTGCAAAAAGTACGAAGTTATAATAAGCAGCAGTTTGCTGTATTTTAATTTATGATTCTTGAGCCAGTTTGCAAGTTTAATAAAATGTTATTGCTTTTCTTAAATGTTTGATAGGATTTTCACTATGGGTGCCTTTATTCTAAACTCTTTGACCAGTGTCCTACAGTGAGTAAAACTGGTTTCAGACTAAGGCCTATAACTTTTTTTAGTTATTACATGGTGATAGGACTTTTGTTTTAGACAAGCTTATATTCCTCATGAAATATATTTGCATAAACATTTGTAAAGTAGAAACATAAATGTGACTACAAGCTCAAGGGAGCTTTTACATTCTATTCCAAGCATTTTTTGAGAACATACAAGAACATCAAGAACAGCATGCTGTAAAGGTTGGATGGGGACATGCAGGAGTACAAAAGAATTCCTGTTTCTCAGCCTCTGTAAACAAAATTGCTGAAGACTACAGGAAGGTCATCATGGGCAGCAAAAGTAGTAGCACTGGAATAATAATTAATTTAGCTACTGTTTCTTAAAGTAGCAGAATAAATTATGGAGAAGTTATTTTTATTTTTTAAAGTGTGCGTTTTAAAGAACCGGGGAGAAAAAAAGTAACTTTGTGAGAATCCCACTAACATGCACTGAATTCTGACCACAGATGCTGGAAGTTTGCACCAGTCAAACCTAATTCCCATCTATATTCATGGAACTGCTGATGAACCAGCAGCTTTCTACATGTGCTTATCTCTGCTTTGTGCCCTCTTCCAGAGGAATCAAAGACTATTTTGAAGACACACTGAGTAACACCAAAATCAGAAGCAAAATCCAAACTAAACAAAATACAGTGGGAGAAAAAACCTAATAATTCTTTTATCTACTTACAATGTGCTTAACTGGCACATTTTAAAAAAGGAAAATAAAAGCCTCCCCAGAAGAATGCTTTCATAAGCAATAAGTGGCTTTAATGGAACCACAAGAGGGGTTATGAAGTTAAGACTATCAGACAGCATCTGTGCGAAGACCAGCATGGATTTTATTTCCAGTAGCAAACAAAGGCTCTGTCATAACTCTTGGGTTGACTTCACCCTCGGTGGCATTCTTTGGCACCCTTTGCATACAAAAGGTATGAGAGGTTCAGCAGTGCCCGAAGTCAGATGGCTCCTCTCAAGTGAGTGAGCTGTGCTTTTCACCCACCTGACAGAGAAGCAAGCACTGTTTTCAGTGTTCAACATGAAGTCTTGTCCTGAGCAGAAAGGAAAGCCAACACACATCTAAAGTACAGTGCCAACATGCAACACTTGTGTAAAAATTCCACTTCGTATTGGCCACCTTAGATGGAAACATTCCCTGGCTCTGATCCTGCAGTACTAAACCTACCACACAAAGAGCAGAAATCCAAGTTGAAAATACAAACTTCTCTTAAATCAAAATCATATGTAAAACTGTTGTGGACAGCATGGGGTGAAGAAGGGACAGCCCTCTGTAAAAATGGTGAAACAAGGCAGACAAAACTGAAGGAATGTTTTGTTTCTTTCTTCCCCTCCAGCTTCCCTCTCAACTCCGTGGGTGTTCAGGACTTGCAGTGTCAAACTGTTCACCAGCAATTGCATTAGTAGCCTTGCAAGTCTTTGTGTAGAGTATAAAGGGTGGCAGCCCAGGGGCGTTATATCCTACTGGTAATGCACACAGGCAGGAGTGAGACTGATGCCTACACATAATCCTCTGCTCAGGAAATAAATCTCAAGTACTTAGCGCAACCATCTCCGTGCTTTTAAAACCTAAGACAAAGAAGGATTCATAGAAAAAGGGTGTGGGTTCGACAGGATGGTTTCAGGATTTTAGCAGGCAAATATTTCATTAGCATTGGCTGCACTCAGGCTAAAAGAGAAGAGAGATGTGCCAGCTTTGCAGCAGCATTCTGCTTGATACAGGATAGACCGAATTTCTGCTGTCTGTTTTGCTCATTGCTGATAATCTAAGGATTATAAACATGATACCCTGCTTTTCTAGAAGATTACAGTTTCTTGTTTATGTTTCAACATTTGTCAAGCTCCAACTGAGCTACTGAAATTAAACCAGTAGTTGCACTTGACTGTAAAGGCAGAATGACGGAGGAAGGGAGAAAGGATTCTGAACCCATGCAGCACAAGCAAGGCTGAGTGCTGCTACACCACTCATAATTATTTAACATCCTCAGGAAGATCCACATGTCCTTATCTGGATCCATGCTGATAGGTGCTCTGTAGATACCAGAAGAGCTAGCTTGTCTTACTGTTTTCGTAGCCTAAGAGGAAAGAAAACACAATACACAAATACAGCAAGCATCTATGAAGTGGCACATACAAGAAGGCATGGAAAGGCACCATGGGTGCTGGTAGTTGCGTACACTACTATCAGCTTTATCCAACACCCAATGAAATCTACCATCCCTAATGAAATAGTCTGTTTCCACTGATTGCAGGAGGATCTCAAACATGCTTTGGAGTCTGGGTTGACCCTACCTCATTTTGAACAGTGAACTGGCACACATTAAGAGTCTAGTTGTTGCTCTGCTCCTGTGCAATCATGTGCAGCCCTATGAGCTATTCAGACCCAAACACCAGGCAGTAGCTTACTTCACCCCTGTCTGAGAGCACCTGTGGTGCTGAAGTAGTTACCTTAGATTGGGTTAAAGTGGACTTGGTGCCCAAGGAACCAGATGTGGTTCAGTCAAATACTATCTGAAGAAATCTGTAAACCAAAAATTCTTCCTGCAGCAGTACGTGCCCACTCAGATAGTATCCATATTCAGGATGTACCATTCCAAGAGACTGTTGTCATGGTTTAAGAATGGTACTCCCCAATTTAGTTCTCCCACTGTGGCTCTCCAAACCATGCACTGCTTGCTCGCTTCCCCCCTTTCCCCTCCCTCTCATCCTGCAACAGGATGGATATACGAATTGAAGGTACAAAATGTAAAGATCATGAGATGAGGTAAGAACAATTTACAGGAAACAGCAATGAGATAAGAAAATTAACAGTAACAGCAACAATACTATTGACAGAGGGTACAAGAAAGGAAAGATTGACAGGGAAACTCCCTGACGAAAGACAATACTGACAGCTCCTTCTGCCACGCTTACGCGACTGGGAGGACCTTCCGGAAGAGACTCCCTTCTCCGCCACCTCCAGCAATAGTGTGAGGTGGTATAGAGTAACCTTCAGGTCCTGGCCTCCAGGCTACTCCTAACATTAACCCTTTTCGGGACGGACCCAGGATGACTGTCCATCTGTCAAGCCATCCATACCTGACCAGCAGCTTGTCAGAATCTTTTTGTTCTGTTTTACTGATGTTCTACAATCCACCCTAAAGCAGCAATGCTGACTCCCATTTCCTCTTGTATTTATCTCAGTCACATTATGCCACCTAGAAATTTGGCTGAAGCTATCAGTAGCAGAAATGGCAAAATAGTCTTTGCATGTGAATGGGTCTTCCCTATGGTTTGGTCTTGCTGTAAAATGGAGTCAGTCATTTCATTAAGCTTGAGACAAGAGAAGGCACTGCTTGCCTTTTATTTTTGCTGCTGTTTTATAAATATTTTTTGAGATGGTTTTGGTAAGTGATCTTTCACATTAGTGCTCCAGCTTCACAGCAACATGCTCAGGCAAGTGATAGTGTTAAGTATAGAAACCGTAGTGAAGCTCAAATCTTAGATGATTAAAATATGCAATCTGTATGTTGACAGTGTCAGGTCCTTTCAAACAATAATTAAAATTTGTAACTCCCTGGATGTAGTACCTCAGAGTTTGCCAACAGAGGAAGTGCACATTGTGAATGAGTTGAGGTTTTTTGAATCAATCTGGTTTTGCCATCTTGGGGCCCATGAATTCTCATCAGCACTTCCCAGCTCTTGAGCTGTATGTGATCAGTCTTGCTTCAGGGCAGCGTTCATGATTTTCAAGCAGTAGAAGGGAGATACTTTCTTCCTTGGACAGCTGAGCTCATTGTTTCCTACAGGCTTCAAGCAGCCCCTTGTAACAGCATCCTTTCTGTTTTCCCTGATGAGTTAACCTTTTGCTAGAATTCATCTTTTTCCTTAACTGGCTTTTTTCGGGGAGAATCTCTGCAGACAGTTCAGATGACCCTTCTCTCATTTTCTCTGCCCTTGCATTTTAATGCCGCTCTGAGACACAAGCAGAGCCATTCAAAAACATTTTATCCTTACCAAATGAGCTCTGCTCTAGCTGAATCTAATGATGCAGAGAGGCTGTGAAATTTTGCAGTGGTTAAGAAGAGGAGGCTGGCGAAGGGAATGATATTCCTGCACTGGCATGGTTGATCACTTGATCACACCATCAGGATATCTGTTGGGACATAAGGGTGACATTTCATGGGTTGTTTTATTAATGATTTTTGCCTTAAAATAATTTTTTCTTTCTTTAATTAGCTCTCATATTTATTCTTTGTAGATGTTATCTTTTTGAAATATTTTAGACTTATGACTGTTTAGAGCTGCTCCGAAGATGTATATTAGCTGTGTTTGTTAGATCAGCAGTGGTATGGCCAGCACTGGAAGTACTTCATCTTCAGAGCCAATGTTAAAGTGCAAACACCAGGACTGCGCAGTGTCTTGGAATTTTCTGTGTAACCCTCAGTGTAAGATTTGGTAGAAAGCAAGTGGTATCCTATATAGAAAGTTTGTCCCTACATTTTGCTTCCTGGTGAGGGATACTATAAAAAATATGTGCATCAGTAGAGCTCACCAGACTGCCATCTCTGTAAGCACTGTGTCAGAGTAGGGAGCAGTTGGCTGCACAGATGAAGTAAGTGAAAAGGACTATTCAAAAGCGTCTTCCAGTTAAGCCTGGAAGACAGATCTACTGGTGCTTTGAGAATGAAAAGTCTATGAAAGAATGCTGTGATCACAAGAAAAAGTGAGAGAGGAAAGGACTGGATGGTTCAGAAAGGATTAAATGGTTAAATTTGCCATCTTCAAGGAGAGAAGTGAGAAGCACGGGAATGGAAACAGTTCTGAGCTGAACTACAGAGTTGTGTCCATTCTTAAAACACGAGCTACTGTTCCTTCAACGAACAAATTAGAAATCAGTATTGTGTTAAATTTCTAGTGCATCAATCACTAAAGTAGTAGCAGAAAAAAAACGTAGAAAGAAAATTTACAGTGAGTGCAGCTCAGGGACTGGGCAATAGCCAAGAAATATATTAAAAAGAGTAGATTTCCTAGCTGTACCTTGAGCACAGGGAGGAATATCATTTGAGGGTTTGTGTCATCAGTTTCTTTGCAAACTGATTTCATCATATCAGAAAGCAAATAACTCCCATCTGTCACATACTTATCCTGTTTAAGGGAGACTAGAGTAGATGAGAGAGGTCCAAGAGAAAACCCCAGAGAGAAATCACTTCCTAGGCTAACAACGAAGAGAAAAGATGGAGAAAATAAACTGAGACTGAAGGGATATAATTGTGTCAGAAGAGCTAAGGAAAGCTCAGACTCATTCCTTCCCACTTGGGAGCAGCAGGGACACAGCAAATATTCAGTGAGACTGATGAGGAGCCTTCCAAGCAGAGTCTGAGAGCATATAATAAATTTTGTACAAGGTACAGAAAGGAGAGTGAGGAGGAGAGTGTGGATGTCCCCAAAAGGAGAAATACTGAAGGGTTATTACTAGTCTTTGTCCACATGAAGGTCTAAAGAGAGAAGTTTGCCAAGTCCATTAAAAACTTTGAAAACTGATGTTAGCATCTGCTGCTTTGTAGAGCCTGAGACAATGAGAGAGCGCGTTTCATGCTTGTTTCCCGTTTAGGTAATAGTCTGTATGCTTGGCTTCTTTTAAAGAAGATAATGTCATACTGTGTGTTAGGCTTTATCACAGGACAATACATGCTGCTTGAGTTTCATTTTTGGACTGCTTAGCTGAAATGCAAATCATCAGAAAAAATCTATACTGGTACGTCAGTAGAAATTAAAATAAGAAAAATGTAGCTGGTATCTACTGTGGTTTGAATTAAGAGTTTGGACCGAAGTCAGCCATTGTTTCGGAGTAATTCAGTGCAGTTCACTGTAGTGGCCTAAGCTGTACCAGCACACATGTGAGCAGAACTTTGCTCCTTGAATGTTCTTGAAGCATCTGCACAGAAGGGCATTTTGTTGCCGCTCTGTATTATGTGGATACTGAAATGCTGCTAGCAGGAGAATTTCTCAGCTTCTTGCATTAATTCTGTGAGAATTTTTCCTTTACCATGCAAGTTATGAAAACAGTAAGATAAGTTTTGTAAATAATATTCACATCTGGTGTTTTTGTTAAGTTCTGTTTATGGTACATTGAACAAATAGTTTAAAGTGGGTGGCTAGGACTTTAACCAATCACCCTAGGAGAAATGTGAACACTGCCCAATGGTTTTATGGAACTAGGATATATAAATGGTATTGTAAATTAGTAAATAATTCATTCTCTCACTGGATTTCTGTGCTGCTGCTTCCTTTGGTCCCTGCTAATACTGCCACAGTATTACGGGAAAATTATTTGTATGTCTGATACCACAAGACTTTTATATATGTTTGAATTCCATTTCTAGTAATTATCATGAACAAGTGGAAAGGAAATTACAATAAATGAAGCCAACATGGGAGAATTTTGCTGAATGCGTATTTCTAATCTACAAAATGCTGTTGAAGTCAATGCTTCTAACCTCTGTATTCTACTGTCAGATTTGCTTTACTTGCTTCATTTTTGTTCATTAAATGTATTCCTCTCATTGCAGATCAGAACATCTGTCATTTGGTCCACCCCAAATGTCTCCTTTGAGATCCCTTTATGGGTTATAATACTAGCCATACTTCTTGGACTGCTAGTACTAGCTCTGCTGACCCTAGCTTTATGGAAGGTATGTTGCATTATTTCTGTTACTATTGCCTTAAAAAAACCCGTGAAAGATACTGGAAGATGCTAACAGACAAAAAGAGAGGCTGGAGTTTTGTGATCTTTAACAGTTTGGAGCAAAAGCAACAGTACACGTGTCTTTTTTGTTTTGGACTTTCTGACATGGCTAGTGTCATTGACCTTTATGCAGGGAACTTGTTTTCAAAGTCCTCCTTTATTACTAAAGTCCGTTTATAAATGGCCATACAGAGTTTGGCTCTGTTTCCCAAGACCTGTGATCCTCTATTTCAGGATGTTTAGGTTCAAAAAGAAGTTACTCTAACTTTGTTTTCTCTGAATAATTCAGGAATTTCCAGTCTTTGTCAGCATGGAACAATGCTAGCAGTTCTGAGAATTAATTTTTAGAAGATTTCCTTTTTTATTAATATATGATACCTTTTGGTTTTTAAAGTTTTCTATTTTTGTGTTGGTTATTACACTCCCTTCACAAGTTTTAAGACAAGTTACTGGAAGCTGCTATATTACAGGGAGCCAGTGTAGCTTTTGTCTATCCTCTCAGCCACATTAAAAATAAGATTGAAATAATTCCTTAGGTTAGGATATGGCTCATCTGTCTTTAGCTGCCTAAAACCACGACAAGGTTATGGTTAGGTGTACAGCCTATGCTAACTTCCTAACTTCACCTAGTCAGGTAAAAACAGCAGGAAAAAGCTATGTCTAAACATGCAAGGAGGAAGGAAATTACCTTTTGGTGATTACCTTTTGGTCGTACCTTCCTTTGACACTTGTGAACTTTCAACCTTTCAACTAAAAGAGTGACTTTTAGGCAGTTAAAGTAAGGTGAGAGGAATCTCATCTTTAGTGAACTTTAGACTAGGTTACAATACTGTCCTGTGGACATTTCCCAACACATATTACACCTCTTATTACTGCCTGTCGGGCTAAATCTCCTTTCTAAATGAGCACCTTGCTGAACTGAGATGAGCAGATTTCTCATTCGCATCACTCCATATCAGCATTCAGACCAATTTTACATCTCCTGCAAAGACATCTGTCATATAATTTGGATTTTTAAAGCTATGCTTTGGAACTCAACACCTTGCATCCAAAACTTTCATAGGGAATGATTTGGATGGAAATAAAATACCTTCACAGTCTATTACCCTGCCATACATTGTGTCTGACATTCCAGGTTGCCTGAGTGAAGAATCAAACTGCAGCTGACTGTTCCTGTGGTTGTCTTACCATGACATCTTTGTTTCTGTTGATTATTTTCTGCAGTGTGGCTTCTTTGACAGAGCTAGACCTCCTCAAGATGACATGGCTGACAGGCAACAGCTGACAAATAACAAGACTACTGATGCATAAAGGAAGAGTGTGACAGTTCAAGTCAGAATCCTCCCTGAGACTGGAAACACAATGAGGATTAAATGAAAGATTCCTTCCACCAGTCTTCCTTTGTACCTGCAAGTGACATGGTGTCAATCTGATCTATGCAATGTTCTGAGAACATGCCACATGATGGCCATCCCTGCCAAAGAAAGCAACTTTATCGCTGCCTTATAAACACATTCACCACTGAACAGAATGTTTATCCCATATTCCAGTCTACGTTTCAGCAGATGCTTTTGAGCACGTGTGGTATACTGAGATGCTTCCAGAACAAGTCCAAATCTCTCAAGGAGAGAATGCCTTCATTGCTGTATTGTCTAGAAGATGAACCAGGACAAACCTTCTGAATGCTACTGTATCACACAGAATACCTTTGAAACCTCCCTAAGAACTTTTATGAAATTATGGCTCAGGGAGACAGGCAATATATCGGTACTGTGAAAGTACTTCTGAAACACAAAGGTAGTCTATAAATAACTTTATATATAGGGCACAATTATTTATTTTTCCACCTTTTTGGAATAAGTATCTGATATAATCATCAACATAGATTTTGAGAGAAGAAAGGAAAAAATAATAGAAATCATGTACTTAACTTTGCATGTAAATAGAAGAATAAACCCACAGTACACCCAGAACACAACTTCCTTGGCTGAAAGGTGTTTTGCAAAGCAGAAGATTTATGGAACACTTTACAAGATGAGACATGATAAACAAGTACATGTTGTATCTCTTTCAGCCCAGAGCTGGCAGTATCACACCCAGATAACTAAATCCATGCACAGTATAGAGCAGGGATGAGTTACCCTGTCCTTGCTTTGCTGATGGCTGGCAGCTGTACACTGACACAGGATACGGTCATTTCTGAAACACTGTTTTAAATTATCACAGCTACACTGGTGATATTGTAAAGGCTTGGGGGGTTTGGGGCTGGGGTAAATTTTCTGGGCCACTGCCCGGTTACTTTGTTGAAATTGCCTCTTAAAATGGAACAGCTACTGTCATAATTGTTCACCTGAAGAAATCTTTGTCTTTTTCATTTTTCAATCTGCAAGATGGCAGCATCTTAAAAGTAATGCTTTTGGCAAAGTTTAGGGCTTAATAAAATTATTTTTTAAGCAAAGTCTTGCAGGAAAGGGTGGCAGGATTTGTATTTATGCAGAAAAATAGGATGCCAGCCAGCCAAGCATGAACAAAAAGAAGAAAAGAGATTTTGAGGTAAAAATAAACACTTAGTATTTATTATTTTTTTTCTGGGTTTGGGATTCTGAAGAAGGGATGTTTCCCATCTATCAGCAAATGGTCTTTATCTCAGCAGGGACTCTAAGCCCTGATTTGTGCAAATTTGTATGTGAAAGCTTGAGTCTTTCAGTGCTGCCTGTAAGTGTGAAATTAGCTATATTGTGTAAACTTCAGGAGGGATCATTCATTTTATGAAACATACACACCACTTGACTTCTCCTGAGTTCCTTTTCTTGCCAATCCATTTCAGCTTCTCAACTGGTAAATGGCCTCATCCATTCTGCCACTTTTTCGCTCCTTTTAAACAACTGCCCTTCTGCTTCCTAATACTTCAAGATAGGAGTAGTCATGAGACATTGTCAGTTCTGTTAGTCTGACATGAGATTTTAAAGTTTTATCATTTTTTGCATGCAGACTGACATGGGAAATCCAAACAGGAGCTATGTTCCATCTTCATATCTAAGGCAAATTTGCGAGGAGACCTTTATGGAGTCTTTAGCTTATCAGATGCAGTGTGCCCAGGTCACAGGACTTCCTGAGAGGAGACACGTGCCTCTGAACACAGAGGTGAAGCACCTGTGTGCTTCACACAAGAAAGCACCTCTGTTTCCTAGGGATGGGGAGGCCTGACAACTTCCCAGTCTCCCAGAAAACCATTAACAGACTCCTTCCCCCAAATGGTTTTGAGCTGCTCCCTTGTAGATTAGAGACAACAGCTGATAAATGCCACCACAAAGCACGTCTGCCCCATATTTGCACACCTCTGTATCCCATACATTCCAGGCAAAATCATCCTTCCATGAAAAACAAAGTGAGCTTCCAGCTTTTGTAAATATTTAATTGTTGTGTGTAGCAGCTTCAGAAATAATATCAGCAGCTCATTGTAATCACATAATCTGCACAACTCTGATGAAATAGCACCATAAGGAGATACTGAACATAGGACCTCTGTATGTGCAATACTTTATATTTCTTATATACCTGAAGCATGTTTACACTGGCATTTTCGGTTGTTTTTTAAACTTTTGAATATACTGATAATGATTACAATAAAGGAAAAAAAGGAATGGGGAAAAAAAAGGAAAACAAACACAGCACTCCAGTATTTCTTGCAATGTGTTTTCAATCCTACATTGTTCTGAGGATGGGACTTGGTGACCTAATAAGTTCTTTGCAGTTGTAACTTCTACAGTTCACTTTTGAGCAATTAGTCTCCATTTTAATGATGGGCAAAACATGTTCAGATACTAAATTTAAACAAAAAAGAACTTCAGTGATTGTTGGGCCTGGCTGGAATCCATTGGCTGCAGCTGTGTAATGTCACTGGAAACCAAATTAGAGGCACATGATCTGACAAACAGTTACTTTGAGCAATACTTTGTTTTATATTTCTACATCCTTGTAGATTAAACTTCCCCCATGGAAATGTCTGGAGTTGTGTGTTGTCAAGGACCGTAGTCTATTCCTAGCATTTGCGGATAGTTTTGGCTGCAAATTGCAAACAGCTTTGTGAAGATTTCTGGGTTTCAGTACTTTCCAAGAGTGTTTATTCCCTGGGGAGATTGCATCCTGGATGTGGACACTAGCAGGCAGTTGACATAATCTTTCCCCCCAGTATATTATAGTAATGTGCTGCATGATAACCTCTGCCACATCCCTACATGACTGAACTTTTGTTTCAGTGATGTCAGCTTTATAATGAGTTACTAAATGCAGCTTTCTGTAAAAGTAATTCAGCCTTATGCTTCCCAATGTATGTGGCGAGCTGTTAATTGCAGGGAGCATGGGAGTGGTCCAGAGAGCAGAAAAAACAGATTACTTTAAAAATTAGTCTTTTAAAACTCTTTATTGCTATGACCACCTCAGCAGTCTAGTAAACAGAGAGACATTCATCTTTTATTTCACATGCTTCTTGGTGAATTTAAGAGAGGCTGTCCAGTTATTTTATCCATGCAGCAGACTGTAGCATTTTTTGTGTGTCATTAAAATTTCAGAATTTGCATAACAGGGATCAGTATATTTGAATATGTTTTCCCTTACAGATTTAATCTTTAAAGATATGCAGCAAATACAATTTTAATTTTACCACAGGTTAATATTTTTCTTGTCACCATTCTGTAATTCATTTTGATTTTTTCCTATTTCTCACAGCTTTTACAGGATTCCCACATTAGACAGCTCTTGAAAACAGTACTGATTTTCTCTACATTTTAGCTGTGAATTTTCCATCCATTAGCATGAAGGATCTTCTGGTAGGCATAGCTTACATTAACTAAAAAGCCTTTTAGGAACCAACAAAACACCTAGAGATACGCAGGGGAAAGAAAGCCCCAGCCAGCCGTGGTCTATGGTACTCCATTGCAGCAAGATTTTTTTTAATGAAATACTATCTGACACACTGCCTTTAGAAATTGTTTCTGAGTGAGTGTTTTATTTATGATTGTTGGCAAAGATCCATATTAAAATGTAGTGTAATGGCAGTGCCTCTTAACAATAAAAAGTCTTGAATTTAGCTTGTGCAGGCACCATGATGTGACACAGCAGGAATGCTTTTAATATTGAAGGACTGTTCTTGTTTTGCCTGTGTTGTATTGGAGAGGCACTTAGCTATTCAAGATGCTACTCTACTGTACACAGTGATTTTTAGCAAAGAAGAATGGAAGTAATTGTTCAGCTCACTTTTCAGATGGTTTCATTTTCAACATGTTATTCTACTTAACCAATGCACTACATTTCATTTGGTTGTATATTGTTCTTTGTTTCAGTGAGGGTTTGTAAAACAGACTTCAAGAACTCTTTTCAAAGCTGGACTGCATCAGACAGTATTGCTTTTCCAGAAGCCACTCAGGATAACAGCAGCAGAGCAGAATTCAGGATGCTGTGTGAAATGGTCAGTGCATTACAGGGGCTAGCTTACTTTTCAGCAGTTTACCCAAGTGCATATTCAGAGTCATATTAACAAAAAATCAACCTTATATTCTCCACTTCTCTTGTCAAGGAGGGCCAGGGTGTGCCCTGTTTATCATTGCTGTAAAAGCCAAACACCAGGCAGCTCTCCCAGCAAAGCTGGGAAGAGAAGGCCATGCTTTAAACTTGCACAAGACCAGTGCAAGCAACAAGCAACCAAAGCAAGTGTATGGCAAGAGCACAAATACAATCTCTCTTGAGATGTTCTCCTGGTCATGAAGGTTAACATTTTCCCAGCAAAAGCACTCTGCCCATTTATCGCATTAGACCTGCAGCACCAGAAAATAATCTCTGAAGCTGCAAAAAGTTTCCATAGATTTCATATTCTTTGTAGAAATTTTACATTATGAATTTATATGATAGTTCTTGCCTCTTCAAATAGCCTTACTGGGTTTTTTTGTTGGTCTTTAATACTTTAATAGCATTTGGGAAAAGTTAGGTCAGCATAGTAAGACCTGAAAAACAAAATACATTTAAACTAACAGTGAAGTCTCACAGGAGACCCAGGCTTATATCTGTATTTATTTTTTTCCATTTTAGGCTTGGAAGAGGTATCAGGAGATAACTCAGGTGGGGAGTGTTCTGGCTTTGTTGTAACAAATACTCCCCTGCCAACTAATGTGAAAACCAAAAGATTTTGTTCTAAAGATCCAGGTCTGTCATGTCCTCCTGTGTGCCGTGTATATGAGAACAGACAGAGCATGGGTAACTGACACCATTAAACTAGGGGTAGAATGAGACATTCACAATTTGACTCAGTACACTAAGAAGAAACTTTCTTGTGAAGAAGGACAAAGACTGAATTTTCTCACTGCCTAAAATTAGGAAAGATTTGTTTTTCTTGAGGAGAACGTGACACCATGGAAGCCCTGCCCTTCAAGCACCATGGGTACGAGAGCAAACACAAGGTGGCTGGGCACAAGGGACTTGCTATCAAGCAGTTAAGGAGGCTGCAGGATACTACATTAACTATAAACAACTTAGGAGGAGGAGGCTCTAGAGGAGAAATCAAACCTTTAAACACATAGATGTTATCACAGATCAGAAGCAGCAAGAAAGGATTAATAAAATGGATGACTGGAAACAAGGTTCAGTTACAGCAGGTAAGAAGTTGCAACCCCAGAATATAATGAGATTAATGATCTACTACAGTGATCTGATTTTTTTTTCACAATGGCGAACTGATTCATTGCTTGTGCAAAGTTTGAGGAAGACTATTTCCCTAGTAATTAGATAATAAAAGGAAAAATATCTGCAGCTGTGACAGGCTTACTGAGTTAACTGTGAATCTCTCTCATTCCCAGATGAAGGGCTGTATTCATTGACTTTGAGAGAAGGAAGGAGGTGATAAAGACATGACACTTGAATTTTTTCCAGCTTCTGGCTTCACTGCTGTTTCAGAGTGACTTCAGTATTTGCTGAGGCACTGTGACATCTTTCACTGTAGTGGTACAGACTGTGCTATCCAAAGATATAGAAAGACTTCTCTTTCAAACCAGTAAAAACTAAATCTTTTATGGAAACTTTCTGTCTATGCCTGGCTTACCCAGGAAACCTAAGGAGTAAAGTGGTGTTTAAGTGAGATAATTTTATTTATCAAGTGTTGCTACATGCACGGAGAAGCTTGTCTATACATGTAGAAAGCTTTGGTCTTTATATACAGTTTCAAGCAGTTAAACTGAAGCAATTCTTTGCAAACAGATGAAGGAAGCACAACTAAGTCAGCAATGGAATTGAAAAGTTAATTGATATAGTGAAGATGACAGACCTATTTAATTTTGGCTGTACTGAATGCTTGATATTTTCAAGGTTTACTAGTTCTTTAATTCTACATTTAATATATTATGGTACCAGTGAAGCACTTAGACATTATTAACAGTGGTATTTGTGTTTAATGTAACAAGATAGTTACTAACAGATCAGACAAAGCAGTTACTCTCACAAGAGGAGAAAATGCTAATACCATAACAGTTTTCAGTCCATTGGACATTTTGTCTCAAGGACTTCTGAAGCATGTTCCTCTGCTCTGTTGAGTGCTGCTTCATTAATATTATTTGCTTGATTGGCTCCTCCACACTCAGCTGGTTTGGATGGTAGAGAATCAATACCATCTCCTCTGCATCTGCTTCTTGTTTAAAATGCTGAAGATACCTCCTGTCTCATGAACATGTCTGCAACTTTTCAGTAATTCCCATGGGATTGATGAGAATATATTCTACTTGATTTTGGGGGGAAGGGGTGTTTAGTCTCCACCCCACTTTTCTAATGCCCATATATACACAAAAAGTCCGTCCTATGGTATCTACTACAGATTATTTCACCAAGCAGCCAGCCAAGTCTTTGTTCTGTAATTTAGTAGAACAAATTAAGCCTGAACTTGGCCCCCCAGCCATTTTAAGCAAACATCTGTGTGAAACCATTGACTCACTGCAATATCATTAAGAGAAAATCTTGTAAAATATGTTGTGGACTCCTCACTGTCATCGCTACAGTTGTCATGTTGTGTCAAGTGTATGATCTTATGCGGATCATGCTTAGCAGCTTTTATTATCTCAAAAATGCTTTCTCTGGAGAGTGGGAATGAAGTGCAAGAAAAAATGTGGATTGTCTTTTGCAAGCACACTCAGAGCTGGTGAACTTTTAACTACCAGCCCCTCAAAGGGACCTCCTGAGCAGGTCTGCAGGAGGAGGGGAGGTGGCAGCGTGGGTTGTGAGCACCACCAAGGAGGAGCAGTGCCTGGAAAGATGCGGATTGGCTCCAGCATACAGCATTGTCCCAGACTTGGCATGAAGAGGTGTTTCCTCAGCTACCGTAGGACTGAGGGGTTCTGTGCTTGGCCTCCCTTTTTCCTGAAGCTCTCTCTTCCTTTGTCTGTGCCCCTTTGCTCCCTCCCCTCACTCCCTCCTGCAGTCAGTGTCCTGCCTACCCTCCAGCTCCCTCACAGCTCTGCCTTGCACTTCCAGCCATTAATTCCCACCAGCCTCCCCACACCACAGTGGCAGCAGCTCCCTCTATCTCCCCACTTAGGACTTCACCAGCTGCTTCCCGGCCCTGTGATGTGATGGGGCCCCAGCTGGGCACAACAGGCTTCCTAAAGGCAGGTCTCACCCTGTGGCTACCCCCTACCTCCTTCTCAGGGAGGCTTGGGCAGAGCTCAGTCCAGCCAGAGCAGATAGAGCAACCATGTACTTCTCACAGGGCTGCTGAATGGGATGGCATCCCCAGATCATTCATATCCTGGTGTTTCACACTCACATATACCTCCCCAAAGATAAACCATCTCTCTGGTCTGCTCATGTTGCCCCATCTCTTCCCCATTTTTGTTTCTGGACTGATCCCCCATGTCCCAGAACAATGTCCCGGCCCATTCCTTGCAGACCACCTCTCAAAACAAACTCTCCCAGTGACATTTTACTAATTGAGCTCTGCCTGTTCCTCTTGGCTGCTAAGGCAGGCCCAATCCCCAAAGCTGCCCACGTGATACGTACCCTGGATCTTTCTAAATATCTCTCTCGTCACCACCCCAGGCCCTTCAGCTTGTTACCAGTGTACACGGGGGACATGGGAGGGAAGGGATGGCCTTGTGCTTGGCTGCTGGGCTGAGCTTGGGCAGTGGGAATTGCCCACAAACTTCATGTAATTTTGGGAAAGCATTTAATCCCTTGCTTCCTCCTCTGCAGCAGGGCCACCAATAACAGTGCTGGATATGTGTTGCAAATAATAAACTCCTCAGGTAGAAACCAGGACTCTCTAAGGCTGAAGCAAGCTTAAAAAGCCTTATCAGTGCTGAGTAACATCAGCCCCCATGGACCAGCTGCTGCAAGTTCAAGTGCCTGTATTGGAGAAGCATGTGACTGCTCCCTTTCTTTCTCCATGGACCCATAAAACCATATAGGGTAATTTTTTAGGTGCTTATGCTTGCATTATTTGGGCCATCAGTTATAAATGGTAAAATAAAGTAAAGCTGATGAAAAAAGTAGTAATAGATACTGTGATTTGAGCTATTTATTCATCTCAGGCTTGCAGGAAAAAGGTCTGCTTATTCCATTCCATTCTCTCCAACATATATGAAGCTACTAAACTGTCATGCAAATAATAGTTTTCCAAGCTGCTGTGTAGAACAATTCAGGTGGGAAGAACTAGTAATATTAAGTACTTACCTTTTCAACTTTGGATCCATGAACACTAAAAGGATCAAGCTTGTATTTCTTTTGAATTTAGAATTATATAGGAACTAAATGTCACATCTAGAGCTTCTCTATAATTACTCTGGAGATTTGCGGCAATGAGATAGAAATGTAGTGCCTTGTCTTTGCTCTACTGCACACCAGGCTATTGCATTTTTTGTTTCTGTAACAGAAGAGATGCACAGCCCTGAATGGGAGTACAGATACACAAGCAACCATGAATCACATCACTGAAGAGGATTTCGAGGAATAAAAGTGTGTGTCCCTGAGCAACAGCCAAGCTGGTGTGTTGACTCAAATAAGGAGTGGTTACAGATGAAGTGACTGGGGCACTGAATGCCTGGGTGCCCTCCAAAAAACCAGACCTGCCTGAAGCCGAGCAGTCAGAAACATTTGACAGTCTTGGCCTAGGCATGGCTTTTGTCAAACAGAGCAGGATCACTTCATATCAGCATCCAAAGCTGCTATAAAACCACCATGATTAGAAGAGGCTGGCAGTGGAGCCTGTGTGTTAACAATGCAATTCCTTGTTTTTCCTGGCATGTGTCACAGATGTAGAGATGGCATGTAAAGCTTTTGTAAAAACTGTCTTTCTCTTCTCCACGTACTCCAATGATGTCTACAGCTTAAAAAGCTGGATAGAGTCAGTCTCTTAATTTGCTCTCCAAGTCCTGAATTTTTTGCCTCCTTAGATAGCAGGCACCAGCTGACAAACACCTCAAATGCTGACGCTCTAAAGAGGAATGAAGCATTTTTCTACCGTCTTAACTATTTCATTCAACTGTTCAGTGCTTTCACCAGGACCTGTGGGCAAAGCGCAGGATTTGGGTGTTGGCAGGCCTTTACTACGTGCTAGGCATAGAGCAAATTTGTGGCACAGAAGGCCTGCACTTCAAATATAAAATATGGAGCAGCAGATGGATGTAATAAAACAGAACCATACAGAAACAATGACATGATTATGAACAGCATAACAAGCAATGGTCATAGCGTGCCAGGGCCATAAGCAGACTTCCTACTCTGGATTCCTAAACTGGGCATTGTAATACCTAAATAGAAGTCATCTGGCCCATCAAGGCAAACCCAGGACATCTCTCCTAGTTACTCCAATGCCTTATACAGCCAGTGGCTGCGACTGTGGGTTTACTCTCCAGCAACTCCCTTGAGCACATCTGGTAACATTTGAGTCTGGTGCCAAGGAGGAAACAGCAGGCATCAACTTGGGCTATTTTCCCTGCCTTGCTGGGGGCTGAGGCACTGGGTGCCACTGGGATGTACTGTCCCAAGGCCACTTTTCAGAAGAGCACTGGTGTGCAAGGTAGGGGAGACAAGCAGGCAGAGGTCATGCCCAGGAGCTCGTCTCAGCCCTGTGTTGCCTGCTCTGCTCTGGCTGTGCTGTGCTGTGCTGTGGTTCACAGCAGCCCACGATGCAGAGGGACTACAGAGAGAGTGGAAGGGTCTGGCTGCAGTCAACTGAGTAAAGTAATCTTCTGGGACTGGAAAGTTGTGTTCTGTGCTCATAGGAGTGAGTGGGTTACATCTTCTGTATTACAAAATGCTCAAAGCATGGGCATTTATGAATCCCAAGAAGATATCTTCTCTCTGAGTGCCAGTGCTTGCTGTCCTGTGGTTCCCACGTGTCCAGCGTTCTTTTCTGCACCAATGGCCCTAGTACTGTGGGAAGGATGACGCATGTGTCTCTTCCCAGACATGTCCATCACCCAGTTATGGTCCTCTTCTGAGAAGTAAATGGTTGTTCACATCCTGACAGGTTGAATTAATTGTAGCATTCACTTGCTCTGCTTTGTGGCTGAGTGCAGTGGCCAAGAGGCTGTTATACATGTAGTGTCTCTTTCTCCTCTGATCCTTTCTTGAGCCTGTCAGTGTGTGGCACCATCTAAACAGGCTCAGTGGCTTTGGGCCTCCCACAGACTTTGAGTTATTCTGCACCAGTTGCAAAATCTCTGGCAATGAAGTGCTCCTGCTGATACGCTTCTGAGTTTGTGCAATGAAGCGTGAGCATCCACAGATCGCAGCAGTAGAACAGCACTGTTAAGGCTGGATACCTCTATGGGCTGGCTGCCCCAACAGTACGGGGTCCAAATTACTCTATTGAACTAAGGCTCCTAAATTTCTCTTAAATCAGCCCTAGATTTGCTAACAATCAGTCTTAATGTGATCCCTTGCCAATAAATGAACTTGAAGAAGCCTGGAGTTCCAACTATGTTGTTTGAGATCCCCAATGAATGTCTTGGAAAGTTTACAGCCTTGCCATGTTCTGCTAATCCTTTAAATGTTTAACTTGTCAGATGCTCAAAGGTTTATCATTTTCATATTCAATTTCCTGAATATGCCAGGAAAATTTTTTCAACTTGACCATTCAAAACAAGCAACTGTATTTGTACGTAGGCACCTAAAGCAGTGCTTTGCTCTGCCATGCTCTGAACTCTGATCTCTGCAAATCAGCCATTCTAGATACCTACATATGGCTTTAGGGACCTAAGTCTTGGCAGCCAAATTCATGTTTGTGATACTCTCACATGTTTTCAATAAGAATCTAAACAAAAACCAGACCAAAAGCAGAGAAGTGGGGGGAAGGAAAGAAAAACAATGCTCTGTAGGATATCTATGTGTTGACATAAAATATGGAATAATCCCGTCCTACTGCATCTGTGTGTGCAGAGTTTTCTTTCAAATGTGAATTATTGAATCAGTAGTTCAGCCTGTCCTTGGAAGAGAACTACTGTATCTCACACGTACCAAGACAGCAGGCTTCACACCAAGATGGTTTGCAGTGGAATTCAGGTGCCCACCACACCTCAGCAGAAGGTCTTCACTTGCTCCCAGATCGTTTCCCGGGCCTTCTTAAAGATGAATTGTGGTGTCACTGATGAGTAAAGGTTTTTGTATTTTCTGTTCTTATGCTATTGTCTTAGCTGGCCTCTGTCCTCGGGCTGGAGCTCTGGGCATCAGGCCCACTCTGCAAACTGACAGGCTCAGGAGGGCTTCTGGGTGAAGAAAACGTTAATAGTATGAGGCCACATTTGGCAGCACCTAGGAGATGCCCAGGGTTGCTGGCATCAGAAATTACTTGATCTGTTTATAAATTTACAATTTGCCAGTGGGGTTTGTTTTTAAAGGTACAAATATGATAGTCTCACCACCCTACCTACAACCTCAGGAAAAGCTAAATATCTGCCTGAAGGTCCCTTGAGAAGCTGTGCTTTATATTTGTTCAGGGAAAATAAACCCACATTTTTTCTTTCATTAATGTGACCAGACAGAACAACAATAAATCAGCAGAGTCAATACAATGACTGTTTTGAGACTGCTGCTGCAATTTCTCCATCCAGTAGACTGAAGTCCAAAAAAACCCCAAAGTTCTCCTGGGGTCTACACTTTCTTCTTGGAACTCCTCTCTCTGCTCAGCTGGTTCTCTGGAGAACAGCATAGCTGTGAACATGCTTGGGCAGGTCCATCCACAGCTCTTCTGGTAGGAGAGCAGAGTTTGGGGATTTTTGTTAAAAGGCAGCACACCTCAATCAGCACTTCAGCTTTTACCACAGTGCTGTTAGTCACCAAAAGGTCAAAATAGCACACATGATTGTGGTCCCCTTACCCCTGCCCTTCGTCACAGTGTCAGATAGGGTTCCTAGCCTGGGGGACTAAAGGTGTTTTACTCTTTTATCATGCCTGGACAAAGGTGTAGCTGCAGCCTTGAAAACTAGGAAGTATTCTTTATACAAGACTGGAAGGTTATATGCCTATGCAGAAAACTTAAACTGAAATCCAGAATTATCACCACACTCTTACCAGGAAAACACCTTAAAAATGTGAAAACTGAGTGCTTTCACTGTAGATGGTTCTAGAGACCATCTACAGAGAAGCATTAGGAGCTGTAGAGCTGCCATAGCCTTGTACATACATGTTTGCTATGGTAGAACCCTCCCAGGCACGATATGGACAGAACCTCCAGATTTCAGTCTGGCCCAGAGTTTGTAGCAGGAGCTACAGAGGCCAGAGTTCCTTGCTCAAGCCATAAATTTAGGCAAAGATTTCCCTTCCTGTGTTTGCACCAGCACACACATACTCCTCTCCCATGCAATGTTAGGCAAGGAGATGAATTTCACCGAGACAGAAGTGTCTGCTGGGGTTTAGCTCTTCCATGGCTTTGTGTCTGTGACTCAGCTCACTGGCTGTTGTCAGATGTTCTATAAAGCCCTCTTCATCCTTTACATTCAGTACTTCTGAGTTTGGTTTACACCCACCAAAAATCTTTTCCATGTTTTTCTTCCTTACAAGGAAAATAAACTTGTAAAGAGGGAGAAGTGAAGGGTTACATCTGGAGAGAGTTATGGCTGTGGCTCAAAGGAGCAACTGGAATGTCTGCAATGCGGAAGTTTCTTCCACAAAGCCATTTCTTTCCTCTTCTTGAGAAGTACAGATACAGGCTGCTGCTGCTCACAGAGCACAGCCCCAGTGCGACGTCCAGTGAGGAACGCCAACAGCATCCCTGCTGAGAGCAGGGTTGATGATTTACATCGGTGCTACCCACTCAGCCTCATGCACACTGTCAGGAGCACCTCAGCACCAGAAAGTCTGCCTCTCTTGAAACTAATTACAAAAGCCACAGCCATAGTAGTTGCAGCAAATTTTATAATTGGCTAATTCTGATACATTTTGGTAGGTATTTCTGACAAGCCAAGTGCTTGTAGATGCCGCTGAAGTCACTGGCATTGGGGGTGTTTGGCAGAGGAAAAGATCCTTTGCGTAGGTGGTGACAGCTCAGCAGCACTGAGTCCACCACAGCCTCACAGCCTCATTTGCCTGTTACAGATACTGTGTTGGAGGGTCACATCTTCCAGCTTCAGGCTCAGCTCTGAATTTTGAGGAGCATGTGGAATGAAGAGATGAGGAAGGAGAATACTTTCCTTTGGTGTAAATTAGTGATGGGGAAATAGACATGCAGAGGGTGCAGCCCACTTCTCTTGCATGTGTAGGATTTCCCTCAGACTACAGCTCTCAAAGGTTGGGGTTGCCTTTTTTTTGTTCCATGCAGGTGAGTGGTATGCAGTTCAAAACCACTCCTGGTTCAAGCAAATGTAGTTTGTCGTTAAAATTTTTTTAAACAAGAACTTAATTTCTGCTTCTGAGGTTCAAGTTATATCTACATCTGGTTTTATTTTTTAAAATACGTTAAACTTAACCGCTTAAAAACAACCCCATTTCTGAAAAGAAGGGTCAATGCTTGAAACATTTAATATTTATTTAAGCAAAAGTTACAAAGTTATTTTAAATTACTGTGTTATCTGTAAAGCCATTATCTCTTAAATTTTTACACATGTTTTATAAGTTTGTTAGTTCATACACAAACTAATTTTGGAATCATGACATTCAGGGAAGAGGAAAAAACCAAACTATGAGGCAATAACATCTGCAGTGAGAGCTTTTTTTTCCCGTTTGTAAGGCATAGAGTATTTGCAATGTACAATATCGTGCATGCTGTTCTTGTTTCGCTTTTCTCACAAGCGTGCCAGGCTAAGGACAAGGTTCTGTGAGAAATATTGAATTCTACTTGTTTTTAAAAATGCCATTCAGCAGAAAACAAAAGCTAGCCTTCCCCATTGTGGATCTTCCTCTTTTTTTCCTGAGATATTCCAGCTTCTCTTTGCAGTCACTTTTTCTTTCCTTTCTAAAATGTCTAATATAGAACAAAACTGTGGCAAAGTGAAAGTATTGATTAAAGCAAGAATTTGCTGTTCACGTCAGTGTTTAGTGTCTTTTGGAAATAATTGTGAGCAGAACAGCTACCAGTGTTCCAAACAAGCAACATCTGCAGTGCATCTAGCAACTGGTTTTTCAAACATTCCCATGTGTGCTTGGCTTGTTCCTGCACCATCTCCACCAACTATTCCTGGTAGCTATATGTGTCACCAGAATGGATGTGGAGGAGAAGTTATGTTGGAAAAGGGTGAAAACACTTCGGAAAAACTTGGACAGAGACCTCTCCTTGGAGGAGATTTCCCTGCTCATTCTTGAAACAAATCCAGTGGTCCCAACATGACAGCGATGGAAGCACTGGGCTGACAGTCCATTATGATGAACCCAAAGACTGTACTGCACCTTGGATTTTGCCATTCTTCATGCTTGAGTGCTTATTTGCCTCTTCTGAGCATCCAATTATGCAGGAATTACTTACACACTGTGTTAAATTCATCTCAGAGATATTTTGATTTGCCAGCTATTTAGCCGTCCTCACTCTTGCAAGTTTGTGTCTCAAATGCAGCAGTTGCTTCATTTTCCTGCACTTTGCCTTTGAGCAGGGAGTTAGTATCATTGTTATATCAATATCAGTATTTATTGTATCTTAATATTACAGTAATGTTTGTGGGGTTTATGGGATTACTGATAAAAAACATTAGATAACATGGGAGTAGAGCTGGATACCTTTAGAAACACACCTGCTCAGTGATGAGACTCCGTTGCCAGTGTTCTCCTGTTTCCAAATTATAATTTGTCACTTCTGTCTTTTTAGTTGGGAGATATGATACCTCTGTGTGACATTTCTGTTGTAAATGTGTTAAGTGTTATGCATGCAGATATACTGAAACTTAAAATGGGTGCAATTGCACTTAAAGTTTGGTCTTTGCTCCTAAAATGGAAAGCAGCCATGGATTTAATTACCACTATAAGAATAAAATAAATCTTGCATGCAGCATAGTTTTAAGGGGAAAAGTAGAAGAATTTGATATATAACCATGCACTAAGGATCCTGATTTGGCAGGGTTTCCATTGGTTTTTCTTTGGGAAATGTTTCCTATCAAGACGGCTATCTGGGATCTTTCTTGTTTTTTCTGCTCCTTGGAGTTTTTTCTTAGAGAAAATGTTTTAAAATTCTAGATGCAATCACAATATTTTTCTTTGCCTTTTCAGACTCAGTTTTGCCCAAGGTTCTGTGCTTCCCAACACAGCCAGGCAGCTGGGGGAAAAAGGATTCTTTATAAATTGAAGCTCTTGTTTCTTCCTTTCTTTACTCCCTTGTCCAGTCATCCAGATTAATTCTTGATTGAGAACATAATTTAGAGCATTTATTGTTTTCCCTCAGGCCAGAGGACATCTATTTTTTAAAGGAAAATCTTCATAAATAATACTTTGCTTAAATAAATGTGCTGCAGAAGCTGAATTGTTATGAGCCTTTTCCACACAGGCAGCTGCCAAATGAACAGCCTCATGGAAAGGGCCTCATTGCTGGGACGTGAAGTCAGAACAGCAGCTGTTTTACTCAGGTAACTGTGGTGGGATGGTTTTCTCAGCCGTGACACATAAACACAGCCACTCGCCTGCGTGTCCATGGCAGTGCTGCCAATCCTTGCTACTGTCCTGACCCACAGTACCTGTGTGCTGGTGTGCCGTGGCCAGGCACAGCAGGGGACGCCTCACAGTACGTGGGTGGTTTCACAGTGCACGTGCTGCAAGAACGTTGTTGGTGCCCCTCCACTCCCACCAACAAACATCACACCCGTGTAAATGACAAATGTCTTGAGGGGAACGAGACTTGATAAGGAATAAGAAAGAGGGAGGAGGCAAAAGAGAAACACACTCCCTTCTGCTGACATGTCATCACTGGAACATCTGCTTTATGTCTGAGTGTGCTAATGATCTCTCTGAAACCCCACTGCAAGACAATTAGGGCTGATAAATCACAAGGAGGTTTCTTAGGTTTTAAGATCCCAGATGCTATGGTAGAAAAAAGGAGGCAAAAAGAAAAGAGTGGACACTTTATCTCACCTAAAATCTGCTGAGTGTTGACACAAAAAACCATGACTTTAAAAAGATAGTGGAATGCCATAAAACACAAAAAGGGCAAAGTTTTTTTCCACTTTTGTCTGGATTCCAACTCATACACAAGACATTCTTCATGATTCTTTTTTTTTTTTTGGGGAGGGGGGCAGAGATTTAAAAAAGGAGCCTGGTCTTCCTAGTTTTTAGAAGTTGTGTGTATATACATGTTCTTGACTGATGAACTTTTATGCACACATGAGATTTTTCATCCAATAAAAAGTCATGTAAAAAAATCAAACCATAAGTTATAGGATTATTTCATTGGAAAGGTTAGGGGAAAGTCAGAATTGTTTGCTAATGTTTATTCTTTCCCTCTCTAGGACACAGTCGATTACAAGGCAGTATGTATCAGGGGCTTTTCCAGTTGTGTTTGTACACACTGTCTCCCACACCCTCACACAGTGGTAGAATAAAGCTAAAGCTGGACAAATTATCTGCAACAGATAGTCTGATTAGCCTGAGCCTCCACCTTGCTCACAAATTTTCTGGTAGTGGATCCTGGTGTTTCAGATTTGTCCAAGCAAGGCACAGACTGGAGGAGCTGGGTGTCCACTTCACCACTGGGGAGCTGTGGCAGCTCCAGGCTTTCAGGGACCCTAGAGGAACTGACTAAGTTTACAAACACTGAGCAGCAAGCTGATGCACCACAAAGAAGCCACTGATGTTAATGAAAGGTCAGTTTTTTCAAGACTAGTAAACATTACCTAAAGTTAGTGTCTGGAGTTTGTTAGTACAGAACCTCCTCTCCCTCCAAAGGGTTCTGAAAAAACAACTTCCAGATCATCAAGGTCTGTTGTTTAAACCAAAATAGAGGGCAGGCTCCTGCAGGAAACAGGCACTACAGATCTGCTGTACTTCAGTGGTCAACCACTTCCTGTATTTCCTTCTTTAAAAGACATGCATGTACTCATGTGATGGTGATGATGATGATGATGATGACAATCATAGTAGAACTAGAGAAAATTGCAGTGGATGGTTTCAGTAATCACAGGTGCCAGTCATTAAAAAAAGTGATGACAACTGATGTCCTCCATTAGCTTTCCCTGTGCAAGACATTTCAGTGCTGGCATTGACCTTACACCACTAAGAGCATGGCTGGCAGAGTACATAGCCCTAGATGCACGTGGTTTGCTTTGCATCTTTTTATATCTGAGTGAATTTATATCAGACAGTCTGGGAACTGGGAGCCTTCCATTGGGCTATGGACGCTACTGAAAGCTTCTAACACAATCTACTGACTTGTAACTGTTGATCTGCCCTCTAAATGGAGGGATACCATGTCCCATGAGATGGAATCACCCTGTGCTCTTGCTGGTGCTAATGCAAATACGAGAGGACAAGCATTTGCTTTACTATTGATGAATCCACTCAGGCAGAACAGGACATGAATTTTAATAAGACTATTTCCCATCATACTGAAACACCTTGCTCTTTGCATGAAAATGAAAGACAGAAATAGTTGCCTAAGGGTCCTTCTGGCCATCTACCCTCCCTGAAGGGGGATTCTAAAATGCTTCTTGTGCAGGAGGTTAAGTATAAGTGAGAGGGTTGCCCAACAAAGAAGAAAAATAGGGGATGAAATGCAGCTCTCGAGAAGCTGTTTCCCAGCAGTCATGCCTGCTATGTCACACTGTAGCTGTCCTTTTTAACAGTCAAGGCATGACTGCAAATAAAAAAGAATAGAAGGGAAAAAAGTAAGTGCTTAGGAAGGAAGTGACAGGTGGATGGACTACTAGAAAGTACCTTACTATCATCTTTGCAGTTGTAGTCTTGTTAGCTGGGAAGGAGAACTTAGAAAGCAACTATCTAGCATGTGCCCAAAACTAAGGACTTAGAAAGCTCCCAGATGTATATTATAACCTGTAATTCTGTGCTTCGTGACTACAGATTTATCTCCAATGCAGTGCTCCTTCTAACATGCGTGTTCTCAGAGAGAAAAAGCTGGGGATGAGGAGCACCTGACCAGGCTGGCTAGAGCCAGTATCACTAGCTCTCAGCTGGATTCCCACATACATCTGTACAGCACCAGACAGTTACTCAGTTACTTCTTTTACAAGAATCAAATCATTGGTATCCAGTACAAAAATCCCATCCAACTCATCTAAATGCAGACAATAGCGGGGCACCACTGGTTCATCATCTTAGTACCCTTTGACTTAATTCAACAGTGCATGGTATTCCTGTGATTGTCTGGCTATTCCCTTAGCAATTCTCTTCAACACTTCCGCAGGTCTGGGTGCAAAGTCTGGTATTTTCTCATTCTTTTTCCCTGCAGTGCCGGGACATCCAGAACAGCCCAGTTCAAATATTCCTGGACTACTGCAAAGCATTTGATACTGTCCCATACAACATCCTTGTGTCTAAAATGGAGAGACGTGGAATTGATGGGTGGACCACTCAGTGGGTGAGGAATTGGCTGGATGCTCATACTCAGAGAGTATGAGCATCAAATAGTTGCGTAATGTCCAAATGGAGACCAGTGACGAGTGGTGTCCCTCAGGGGGCCATATGGGACCAGTATTATTTAACATCTTCAGTGGGGACATTAACAGTGATATTGAGTGCACCCACAGTGAGTTTGTGGATGACACCAAGCTGACTGGTGTTGCAGTTGATAATCTGAATGGAACGGATGACATCCAGGTGGACCTTGACAGGCTTCAGAGTTGAGCCTGTGTGAGCCTCATGAAGATCAACAAGGTCAGGTTGGGGCAATGCCAAACACAGACACAGGCTGAGCAATGACTGAATTGATAGCAGCATAGGAGATCTTAGGGGTATCTGTGGATGAAAAACTGAATATGAGCTGGCAGTATACTCAGGCAGACCAATCATGCCCTGAGCTGCATCAATAGAAGCATGCCCAGCAGGTTGAGAGAGCTGATTCTTCCCCTCTACTCTGCTCTGGGTCCCCCAGCATAGGAAAGACATGGATTTGCTGGAACAGGTCCAGAGGAAGGCCACAAAGATGATCAGGGTGCTGGAGCACCTCTGTTATGAAGACAGAGAGAGTTGGGGTTGTTTAGCCAAGCTCCAGGGAGACCTTATAGTGGCCTTACAATACCTTAAGGGGGCCCTGAGGAAAGATGGGGGCTGACTCTGATTCAAGGAGTGCAGTGATACATTGAGGGGGGTAATGGTTTTAAACTGAAAGAGGATAGATTTTGTTTATATGTTAGGAGGAAATTCTTTACTGTAAGGGTGGTGGGACACTGGAATCGGTTGTTGAACCAGAGAAGTTATGGCTGCCCCATGCCTGGAGGTGTTCAAGGCCAGGTTGGATGGGGCTTTAAGCAACCTGGTCTGGCAGAAGGTGTCCCTGTCCCTGGCAGGGCAGTTAGAGCTAGGTGATCTTTAAGGTTCCTTCCAACCAAACCATTCTAGGATTCCATTAAATGGTGGGCTGTGGTATCTCCCTGTGTAAGGCTATAGCAAACTACTGGAGTGTGACCCATAAATACAAACTGGGTGCAAGCCCCTATGTGGACAGGGTGGCTTTTGTAGAAGTGACTGCAGATCAGCCCAGACAGTTATCCTGGTTATTCTCAGCAAAGTACAAAGCAGCTGGAAAAACACCAAAATAATTCTCAACTCTGATATCACTACACTTAGAGAGTAAGAGGAGAAAAACTACACCTCTGCTCATTGACAGTATTTTAAAGAGATGATACGATGAAACTCAGAGCTGCATTTTAGTAATTTCATTATTCTAAAGAGATTGCAGAGAAACAGACTCTTTCTAGCAAGACAAGTCTGCTGAAGTTGGCTTTTAATATATTATCCTAAATATCTGCTGCTAAGGTCCTGCTCTCTTCATAAATAGTCAAGAAAGCATGTGATAGAGAAGACCTGCAAGGTCACCTAGTCCATCTCCTTGACAGCGTTTGTTGTTTTGTTCTTCCCTAGTTTCCCATGTCTTAATTTAAACTTGTCGTTATTTCCTTCCTCCCTATCAGCCATATGAATCTCCTTTAAAATAACTGCCTTCCTCCGCAGTATCCAACCAGATAATAGAGTACATATTTCATGTCTTTCTCCTGTAGAACCTGAAATTAGTCTGTTTCCATTAAGAGCTCAGTTGCAGTTAATCACTGTTTTCATCACTCTTCTTTTTTGCTTTTTCTGTGCACTTTGCTTCTATCAGCTGTGGTCAATAGTCCCCCTCTCCCTTACCCGCTCACCTTTGAAATTTTTCTTGCATTTAGTTACACAATTTTTTAAATCAACTCTTTAATGATTAGTGAATATTTGGATCTGCATGTGATTTAATTTTCAAGAAAATTAGCAGTGATGGACTTTTTGGGCCAAGATAATGTGTTTTCACTTGTTCTTAGTCAGAATCCTGCTCTTCCTTGCTTGCAGGTTCCTTAGCTTGCTGCCTTTACAATTCCCTTGAATTTGCTCTTTCTTTCCTTGTTCCCACTGATGAACATTTAATCTACTTGTAACACTCCCATCCTTATTTTTTTTCACTCCTCGTTGTTGGCTGCTTGGCAAGGCTATCCTGGCATTTTCTAGAGGAGTTGACCTGAGGGCAACAAGTGCTTGTTACCTCTAAAAACAAATGACCAGCCACAAGTAACTGCTCAGGTACTAACAACTCTTTTCTTTTACCTTAGCTGCTTAATTATGCTCATTTAAAATGTTACTGAAAAATATGGCAGTTTTTCAATAGATTTCATTATACTGTAGCACAAATATATATATGTATATATCTATAAAATGTAGTATCCTTGCCAGCATTAAGGACTTTCAAGCTGCCGCCACTCTTAATAGTGCCCTTTACTCGAAGGCTTTAGTGGCTTTTGGATTACTATGAAGCTGGCCATCATTTAAGAGTTATATTCCAATTAACTTTTTCTGCCCCAGCTTGCTTGAAAAAACAATCCATGAGATTTTTCAGAGAGCAATACATCCTTCAGAGAACAGGCTTCCATCATTTTCTGTCAAAGAGCTTCCAGATCAAAAGCTGAAACAAAATCTGTTGACTTTATCAAGACAAAATGCAATGACTTCACTCAAATGAAATGTTCTGATAAGGCCACTTTTGTATTCCCAAAACTCAACTTTGGGGAATGCTTAGTATATGGGGGAGTATGAATTCTAACTTTTCATTCCAGCTGAGATGGAAACAAATTCAGATGGCAGATATTTTTTCCCTCAGAACAGAACTTCAGCATTTCAACCAGCTCACAGCAGATTCCCATTTACAGTGCATGGATTTCCTGTCTGCTCTACAACCTTCTCCAGGAGTTTGAGGCTAAAATTTTCTGCTCCCCTTCTCAGTAGATCAACTGATTAAAACATTATCTGATCCTTAGTAACCCAGGGCTATAATTTAGAAAAAACCATCATTTCCCTCTGCCCTTTATTTTTGTTTGCCCAAGGGAGCATAGAAAAAGCAAGTATTATCTACAGACATTTTTTTGGTTTTCAGAGGCCACATGCAAAAAGTTCCCTCCCCTTGGAGCTGCAACCCCTTACCCTATAGCTCTCTGTTTTATCTCGTATATCCTTCCTCTTGTTATTTGTTGTGTATCTTCCAAAATAAACACAACTGCAGAACCAAAGGATAACTTCAGATTGCAAGGCTTAGCATCAAAAACTACATTGGCTTTAGGCTGGAGGCAACACTGCTGCACACAGGGATTTGAGTTAAACCTCTCTAAAAGGCTGCTATTTTTTCCTTCCCCCTGTAAATAGTAGAGCAATGTTCACAACAATGCCTTCATGCTTTTCAAGAAGCAGCAACCATTTGGTTTCATGTTTTGATGAACAGAGAATGTTCCTGTGGTGATTTTTAGTGGGAAAACTTTATCCCACAAACACATTATGAAAGAACATTCTGGAGGAAGTGGGATGGTTATTGGTATAGTCAGGAGGGCAAAATCTTGTTCTGTTGGATTCATTTATGTTTCTCAGATGGGAGTGTGGGGAACTGGAATTCCAGTTCAGATTGTTTCTGTGTATATGAATATGTGGTTGTGCATTGCACAAGACAGCATAACCCATATGCTCACTGCCCAAACACCCAGCAGGAAAAACATAAATGGCTTCATATCATCATAGAACTGTTGCCCAGCTCCTAAATAGCCTCTTCAAATCAAGTATCAGTTCCCCAGACTGTACAGGAGAAGGGAATTGCACATGAACTCTAGAAAATCAGCAGGAGGACAGTCTATTTTAGGAACAGAGCTTCAGCTAGTAAACTCTGAAGATTTGTTGTTTTAAAGATGAATCAGGAATGTATGGAAATCAGTACCATTTGCACGAATGTGAGCCAGCACTCATAGAGCAATCTGTATGTTCTGCAGGATAATGCATTTTCTTACCTTCAGGGAAACCTGAGAGACTTTGGGCAGATGTGTTCATTCTGCCTGAGCTCTGAGCTGGCAGGACAGGAGCTGTGTGGAAGCTGCGCCATCACAGTGGTGTGGCACTGTGACAAACCTAATGTACACTGCCTCTCAGCACCTGCTCTGTGTCATGGCCCCTTACTGCCCACTGTAGGGTTCCATGACTCCAGCCCAACATGGGAAATGGATACAACTTCTTCGCAAGGTCATCGAATAAATGAGTGTCACACGTTGCTGGGTTAATCATACTCCCAGTATTAAGCTAGAAAAAGAAAGAAAAAGGATATCATATTTTTAAATAAAAATGTTGTCTCTTCCAGGCAATTCTTTTGATTCATCTCCTCTCAACATGCCTCTCAGGGTTTAGTCCTGCTTGCTCTCCAGCCACCTGTACAGTCTTCCCACAACAGCAAATATAACTTGATGTTACAATGCAAAATGTAAGCAGGAAAGAAAACTTTCCGTGGCTGTAAGAAATTCAGATTTCTTTCAAGGGAGGGCTCTTAAGATTCCCTATTTGATACTATGACTGTTGTGAAAGAGAGAAAAAAAAAATCAGACTCGAACCACCAGATCTTGATATTTCTAAATGTTTTCTCTGATTTAGTATGTCATCACTTGACAGTATAATTCATGGCAGGTAGATGATATGAATTTTTTTTTTTTTTCACACAAAATTAATCTCAGTTACAGAAAGTCTGCAGTTCTACCCTCCTGGTGACACTGTCTTCCATAAGGTTGGCTCAGCTTTAGGCAGAATGTGCCATCAGTGCTTTCTTGGCACAGCTGAAAAGAAAGACTCTGCAGAACTGCCTAAAGATTAGAAATATCGAGGAATATGTGGTCTAATTTCTGCCTGTTTATGATATTTTATGAAGTCTCAGGGAAAAAAAAAGTTATTAATTCTTTAATTTATATATTCTGTTCAAAATAGAATACATCATCTTTGGCCACAAATCAGGCTGACAGCTGTAGCCAGCTGCCCAGGACTGCTGGGTCTCTCAAATGACTCTCAAAGGTGAATATAATGTCCAGGAAGTCAGAATTCCCTAATTCTGGACCAAACACAGTTTGACCACGATGGCAGCATAAATGACCCCAACCTTCATTTTATACTGTGGTTGCTTTAATCAGCTCTGGAGAGAGAGCTGGAAGAGGAACAGGGCCTCTGTCAGGGGCTGTAAACAGCACTTCTGAGCCACTTCACTGTCTCAAGGGTGTTTCGGGTAGTGCTGTGTAATCACACAGTCAAGCAGCAGAATTGAAATGAACTGACATAATATTCAAGTATTTGTTTTCACCCTGAATAAGACACAGATAAATATACGGATTTTTTTTTAAAAAAAGTAAATGAAAATATTTGGAATTATATCTTGAGGCTGCACACAAACCGGAAGAAAGCACTTTTTCTGTTTATTTTGAGAATAGAAATAAAAAATGCAAAAAGTTTGGAGCGAGATATAAAAATGAAGAGGGGAAAAAAAGCCAGAGAAGTGTGTCCCCAACGTAAGAAGGACATGGAACAAGCTGCAACAAGTCCAGATGAGGACCACAAAGTTGATAAGAAGACAGGCTGCGAAAGTTGGAGCTGTTCAGTCTGGAGAAGAGAAGGTTGAGTGGAGACCTCATAGCAGCCTTCCAGTATCTGAAGAAGCGCTACAGGGAAGCTAGAGAGGTGCTCTTCATTGGGAACTGCAGTGGTAGGACAAGGAATAATGGGTAAAAAACTGAAAGAGGGAAAATTTAGGTTGGATATTAGGATATTCTTTTAGATATTCTTTACTGTGAGGGTGGTGAGATACTGGAACACATTTCCCAGGGAGGTTGTGAGCGTCCTATCCATTGCAGTGTTCAAAACCGGGCTGGGTAAGGCCTTGAGCAACCTGGTCTGGTGAGAGGTGTCCCTGCCCATAGCAGGGAGATTGGGACTAGAGGATCTTTAAGGTCCATTTCAACCCCTTAACAGTTGACCCCCACTTTTAGCGAGGGAGTGGAGTTACCATGCCTGGAAGTGTTTAGGAGGTGTCTGGATCTGGCGCTGGGTTCTGTGGTTTAGTTGTTTAGGGATTCCAGTGGTAGTGCCAGGTTGACACTTGGACTTGATGATCTTAAACGTCTCTCCCCGCCTTGACGATTTTACAATTCTGTGAACATTCTACGTTAAGTTAAAAAGTAAGTTTTAAATAGACTCAATGACACAAAAGAATTTGCTTTTATTTTTAAACCAGAACTAACAAAACGGGTGCCTGCCCTGAGGCTACGAGCCGCCCTCGGTTCTCTGCGGGGTTCTGCCTGCAGAATTTTGTCACCGGGCTCGGGCTGTGCCCGCCCCAGGGGTGGCCGGGCTGAGGTCGGCTCTCAGGGAGGCGGGAGCCTGCACCGCACCGGGGGAGCTCCGCAGGCACACGGCTGTGTCCGCCGAGAGGAAGGGGGCAGGAGTGCGCTGCGCTGCCCTCGGGCACCGGCCCCAGCCCCGGCCCGGCCCCCGCCCGGGCCCGCGGCCGCTGCCCGCCCTCAGCGCTCGGGGCCGGGCCGTGGCCTGTGGCGCAGCGCCCCCCAGCGGCCGCCAGCCCCGCGCGTGAGGGGAGCGGGACCGCGGCCAGGGCCCGGTGGGGCTGCGCGGCTCTGTCCGGGGGCGGTCAGGACCTCAGGGAACCTTAAATAATGAAAATAACAGTGTGCGGACCCGGCACTGCAACTAGCGCGGACTAGGGAGTCCACGTCGAGTATTCGTACTTCAATACTAGCTGTAAAGCATAGTTTGTCACTATAGATAAACTGAGGGTTACTGAGAGGTGGAAAACAACGTGACTCTTGTCAGTGAGAAACAGACATCTTTAAGCAAAGTCACTGGTGTGTGTTTCTGGTGGAAAGTGCATTTATCTGATAGGCTGTGACCAGTTTAATCTCTCTTTTGCTATGCGTGAATATTTTTATATTCACGGTTTACTACGTGAATATAAAATTTGATGTGCTGCAGAAAATCAAATAATGAGACTGCAGGATAACTTCTCTTAAAATCTGTTGACTTTACTATGTTTTAATCTCCATAAAATAAATTTTCCCTTAATCTGCAAACCACATCACTTATCAGATGGTAACTCTATAACTCTAAACCCAGTATAGGGGAGCTCAAAGGGAACCATGCAGAACAAAATGGGAAAAGGAAAAGATGTGATGACATCCCACCATACACCTACTGAACATTTAAAGGCTAAATTCTCCTTGTAAATGTCAGTCTTTTCAGGAGAATCACATTACCCCTGTGATTTACTTAGTGTCTGCTGGGTGCTGCACATGAGCTGCATCAATTGGTCCTTACCGCCAATCACTACTTTATTACTGCACAAATAAACATCCATAGCTGAAGGTATAGTAACAAATGCATTTATTGCATTTATTTAAATAGATGAAGTTGGCTTTTCATGCTTATTCCTGCCTGGAAACTTTATTTCTACTACAGGGGATGTTTTGAGATCAGCTATTACAAAGAAGGATGTCACAATGAGTAGAAATTTTTTTTACTTCTTGGTCATGGTTTTTAAATTAGTTCCAATAATGCATACTAAATATATCTACTATACCTCAAGATAGCTTTAAAAAATAGATGCAGTTTTAGGGAGTGAAATGTTAAGCAACATAAACAATACCTTAAGTGGCAGTAGGCTTACTAATAACTTTTTGCACTCTCAATCTTCATTGTGCATCACAGGTTGTTACAGTTATGGAACAGGCAAAAGGCTGAGAATAAACATGAAAAGGTGCTAGTAAATACAAAATACGCTACATTTTATGTAGAAACACAGGCTGTAGAACTCCAGGAAACTGCTGAGGAAAATAAAATATATCAGACCATTTCAAAAGTCTTGGAGTCCTCTATTGAGCAATTAGGGCACTGTCAGCTCTTCCAACATGCTCCAGAAATCATGCAGAGAACCCCAATGTAAAGTGACAGAGTCATCATCAGTGGGACCATTTCAAATCCACCATGTATTTCTGAGTATAGTCATCCAAGCACAAGCATTAATTCATTTGTTTTTCCGGAAGGAATTGAAAATAAGTGTTCCTGTTTATGTCATCAAAAGGGTTTTTTGCCCACTTTGCATAATTTGATTATCTTACTGCTTAGGAGCTGAGGCCGAGGCTGATTCTGACACTGCAAACAGTGGTCCTGCTCCAGCATGAGTGGGAGGCTCTTGGTCACAGTAACCATTACTCCCTCTGCATTTGGAGGCAGCTCTGAGATCACATCTGCAAATCATTCAGATAAGTGACTTTGGTTCCACATAAAATAATGTCTTACAACTGTCCAGTTCTGGAATTTATATGTGGTTAGTGTGATGTTTTATGATCTTATATATATATATACACACCAGACAAAGGATAATCATTGGGTTGATGCAAAATGATAGTGAGGAATAGATATTGGATGTTAGCAAACAGAACAATTGTTGAGCAGCTCATTTGTAGTTGTCTTCAGAAAGGAAAGGGAGGGTGAGAGTCTCCCATGTGTTAGAGATAACAGTGATATCAGCTAACGTAACAATTTATATGTGGTTAGTGTGCAGAACCTGAAGTCTAGATAGCGTAAGTTTTTAGGAAAGGCACATCTGCAATCCTTTCACTGACATTTTCTAGAAGATCACAAGAGTCAAGAAGAGATTCCTGGAGATTAAGAAGTAGCAGATTTGAATCTCACATTTTAAAGAGGGCAAAGGACAGGAAACTATAAACTAGCAAATGGAACACTGTTTGTATATAAACCTGGACACTGCTTAAGTGATTTGGCTAAAGAACACCTGGAAAGGTTCACTCTGATTAAGGAAAGCTAGAATGGTTTATAATTCATTAAGTTGTTTGTGGTCTTTAGAGATATTACTGCCACTGAGTTCCTTACAGGTATTATGAGTGCTGTGAAAGATGCATTCATTTATATCATAATAATGGGAGCATGGTTAGTGTGTAGCAACAGCACATACTATGGGTTTTTGGCGTTCCAGCCGAAGTTTCTGTGAAGTTGCAAGAAAAGTTAAATGCCAGACAGAGGCCACTGTTTTCAGTGGTAGGAAAGAGGTTGAAAACCAAAGGCTATTAGAAAATCTTTTTTCTATGGATTTTTTAAAAAATTCTCTTTTTAAAATTACATTTTTGTGAACATTTGGGAGCAATATATTAAATTTGTTTTGAAATAAGTATTTCATTCTTCCCTGGAATTTTTTTACAGCAACACAATGAATCCTAGTATCTTGTAGTCAGAGCAAAACTGATTTCAGTGGCAAAGTCTGCTGACATGGCAACACATCCCCTTCCAACCAGAACTGAGAATTTGGGGCAGGGACATGAATTCACAGTGAACACTCCTATGCCCCATACAGGCCTTCTGCAAAGCCAGTTGTACATTTGGTGTTGCTCTCAAGAGTGCAGGGTAAAATAGCTGCACTGGGAACAGGCATTTCTTCACCTATCCTACTTGCTGAGGTGAGGTTTTCTTCCAGGCTTTACCATCTCAGGCAGAGGCCATGTTTCAGTGGGACTCTGTTCTTACAGATTTTCCCTCTTCTCTCCTGAGAGTTGATCTCCAGCTGTATCTCATTCAAGTTAATACTTACTGCATTAGGGAGCTGTCCCATTCCACCATTCTGACAGGATATCAGTTTTGCTTTCTCCCTCAACCCCAGCCCTTTGGAAACAGTGGGGGTTGTGTCTGGATGCTGCTGGGCAAAGCAGACCTTTCAGGAAAAGCTGCTCTGCTGGTGTATCACAGGTGCACATATAGTCAGATTTTCTAGTCCTAAAAGATACTGTGTTCCAGGAGCAAAGAGCAAATAGGATTTCTGGACACTTCCCACCTTCTAGCAACCTGATTAAACAGGGCTGGCTGCCAATAAAGAAGGAAAACAATTTATTATCATGCGTATTGGAACCTGCTGGGAAATTGCTTACTGCTCAGCATTGTCATTAACTCAGCAATAGATTTTCATAAGGTTTCTATTTTCTCAAGCTAAGGGCCAAACTCATCCCAGGTGTAACTTTATTAGTGCCAATACAGCCACACAGAATAAATTTGGCCCCATGGTTTTAGGATCTCTGTGTGCAGGGACTCCAGTCCATGTCCCTGTGCCAAACCATTAAAAGACCAGTCTCTCGGAGTCACCTAACAGTTCTTCCCTAACTGTTCTTCAGCAAAGACTATTTAAAATTAAACAACTCAAGGTCAGGTGCCTCTCTGGACCAGGAGCTCTACAGCTGAGAGTGGTTTTTTGAGTGGTACTGCATGAGCCAGGGACAGAAGAAGGAGACATGTAGCTGAGAGGAGCATGTACAGCCCCATATTGTATTCCCCCAGGACTAAACATGGCTAAAGCCCAGGCAGATTGTGTGACAATTCACTTCAACCACTTCAGATGTGGTTACCATAGTTGTTCTAGGGGTAGAGAGACCAAATAGATCTTTCTGAGACAGGAAGATGGATTAAGACATAGAAAGCAGAACTGTCATGAAGGCAGTTAAGAATATGAAGCTCCAAATGTTCCCAGAACTCTCCTTATTGATAATTTACTGTGTTAAATTTAAATAGCGTATCTTTCAGGCATTGTATAAATGGAAGGATTTGTGTGCCCAGACTAGCAAGACTTTTTACAAGTACAGTGATGTCTCTGACATTGCATGCTAGTCTGAGTATCCTCAGGCTGCCCAAGGTTTCGTTCAGGTACTGCCAATGAAAAGTGTTACTAAGTTTTTATGAAGAGTTACATTTCTGAAGCCAGAAGCTCTGCACTCCGTACACGCCTCGGCACACTCGGTACCCAGCAATCCTCCTAATGAAAATCTGAATGGCTTCTATAAAAATACCACTGATCAAGTTTTTCTGTCCGTAACTCAGACATACCTTTCAACACTCTATTGTGCTTAGGTGTTACCAGTGATGAGAATAACTTTATAGTTTAGTCAATGCTCACATTGAGCAGCAAAACCAGAAAGCATTTCCTCAATTTCTCTTCTGAGGCAGTTAAATATCTCCACACAGTCTTTTAATTTCAGTGTTACACTCACATTAATGACATTTATTCACTTCATAAGAGTTTTATGTGTGTATCAACACAGAACCAAGCTCAGATTTGGATTTAATTTCAAAATATTGGTCTTTCCTTTAAAAATTTTTTTGCCAGCGTTTGTACCAAAACAATATGTTGTTTTTATCTGTTGCACAAAGTGTTACATTTCATTTGCACTCTCATTTTTGTGTTACTGCTCTGGGCCCTGCATGAGTTTAAGTGCCTAAAGTTAGGCAAATTGCTTAAATATTTTGTGAGGTGGGAGCCTCAGGCCTCACAGAACTACTGAAGAGACATATAAGGGTTGTTTCTCTTAAAGAAAGGTGAATGAGTGGTGCTGAGGGTATTTAGTGTCTTGAAATAGCTTAGGGCTTATTTATTCTTGGACAGGAAATTTCTGTGGTTAATTTCGAAGCCTTTAAGTTATGCAGGAAAAAGCCAAGACTTTTGTAAGTGGAGAAAGTACATGTTTGGTTTGGATTTGAGGGGGGTTTTTTCTGTTCTTAAGTCCAACATCTGAAGCTGGAAATGTCAAGCAGTTTGTGGAGTGGTTCAGAGGTCACTCCTGTGCACTGTCATGGCTGGTGACAGACCCATGATGCTGGGAACTCTCTCCATCAGAGGAGGTTTTCTGCTTGCTGCTTACAATGATAAACAGGTTGGTAGCTCATCTGGTCTTAAGGGCCTCAGCAGCCTTAGGAGTTGTGGAGATTTCCTGTGTGCCAAGGGTACTGTGATCTGTTGCCACCTGCTCCAAATCCCTTGTAGTCCTGAATTCTAACTATCAGCTATCAAACCATCCCTATTCCAGCTTTGCAGCTTACTGGTTAAGGCAGGGAAAGGAACAGAGAGGATGTCCCCGTTTGAGACAAATTAAGGGAAACACTCTGGAAGGAACAACCCCTCCAAAGAAGGCAGGTTTCAGCCATCCCTCCCCCACAGGTTCGGGAAGAAATTCATCGGAGTAAAGTGAAAAAAAAAAGTTATTTATTTAACAAGCAGAGTGCACGCAGGCACGGGAAAAAAGTATAACGGTAAATAATAAAACCTCTTGCTGTGGAGAGAACCTGGTAAAATTCAAAGTCCTTTGTAGGTGTGGCTCTGCTCTCTCTCTGGAGTCGCAGTGTAGGGCCTCCCAGTGATGTTCTGGTGTTGCTGAACAGTCCAGAAGAGAAGAAGAAGAAACCAAAGTCCCCGGGAAAAAACTTTCTTGCCTCAGCTAGCAGACTAGCTGAAAAGCAAAGGAGTTTAACTCTCTGTCTCTCTCCTGAGAAAAGGAACTGAGAGCTGGGAAATGCAGAAAAAGTTCTTTCCTCCACTCTGCTGCAGCGGTGAGAGAACACAGAGGGCTGTACGTGTCCTTGAGATACAAACCGCTCTGAAAAAATTGGCCTGGCTTCTCTTCCCCCTCTCCTGAGACACAGCTTAAAGACACAGGAAGGCACAGGATTCATGCCTGGCATAGGGCGCATGATAGGGAATACAGTATCATACAGTCACCCCAGGACACTGGGCTAAGGCACAGACAGTCCCCTCCAGGGAGCGACACCTTTCTTGAGGTGTCTCTTCCCTTTGGAGATAGGTCATGGATGGGACTGGTTTGTCCTGTGAAGTTTGCTTCCCCATGAGCTTTGGCAGCAACACATTCCTGGAGAGCAGTGTGCCAATGCTTACTTTGCAAGGGAGAAGACATTCATCTTTTCTCATTTCCTTATTTTTGCAGTGACAGAGGTGGAACTCCCCTGGGATATGTCTGTGGCATTTCTTTCTTACAAGTTTTAGCACTGGAAGTTGTCTGTATTGGTGCCAGGGCTTTACCCCTCTCCAAGACATTATCATGAGACAGCATCTTAGGGGGTGTTTCTGGCTGTCCTTGCATTCTGCACCAGAGGGGGTTCAGTTATGTCACATTTCATCCATGATTTATATTTTTTGCCTCTATCCACTCTTTTCCCTCCTCCTGATTGTTTATTTTACTTTTTGTGTTTTTCTCAAATAGTCCTTGTTTAAATGTTAAGAGGCTGTTTTCATATTAGTGTGTTTATATTTCCAACATCTGTTTATTTTGCTGCAGAACACTCCAAATGACCTGGCAAAAGAAGTAGCAGCACTTATAAATATAGCCATTGCTTTAATTATTCTGATTTTTAACTTACAATGTATTTTTATGTGACTCAAGAGATTAAAACAGAAAAAATTCCAGGCCACACTTAATCAGATAAGTATTACTTTGTTTAACTGTATTATCAGCAAGAAAGTCTGGTCTTGGCTCACTGCAAGCTGACTTTTATATTTGTCACCAGAGGCTCTCAAAATTTCAGCCTACTTTTTTCAGGTAATGACACTCCAATATCCTGACTTTTACTAAGAATGTAGTAAGACGTTCTTTTTTCCTTTTGAACTTAGGTGATTTTAATTACAGGAGGTTTTACAGAGAAGATGGCTCCTTTATTATTTGGATCCAGATTGCTGATCGTAACTTCCATGACTTCTATAAAATACTTCTCTTTCCCTAAATCCTTTACCTAGTGTAGCTTTCGCCTCTCAGCTCAGGCTGTTCTAGTGCAGCAAACACTCTCTTAGGATGACGTGTTGCCAATGCATTTCCTTCTCTCCAAAGTACACTGGGTCCAGCCCTATTTTTGCAATGGAGTTCAATGAATGAAGAACTAATCAAGCTTTCAAGTTTCTGAGTTTATAATGCAACAAAATTCTTTTCAGACTCTTATTCTGGTTCTCTTGTCAGTGCTGGAAAAATGTGCAATGATATAGCAGTGAGTGTCATGCACACCGCAACTCATTTCAGCAGTACAGATTCTCAGAGCAGCCACACACTTTGTTTTAATAGAGAAATAACGGGGGAAAGGAAAGAGCATTCAACTAAAAGCAGCTTGTTCATGTTATGTAGATTTTGCAATGAATTTTGCATTGTGTATCCATAGATTTATGCTCATAAAAGCCCAATGTTATATTATTTATGAGAACTACCTTTCGGTTGTGTCTTAGCATAAGCCACCTATCACTCAAGTGTAGGAAGGTTTTCAGTTGATCTGTTGCTCTCAGATTTTTGATGGATTTTTTTGTCCATATGGGAGTAAAAGGGCTATTGCAATGATGATGTCAAAAAACAGAAGAGAAGAAATTTGACAAAAACATCTGAGTGAATGTTGTTATGCTGCTGTGTGCCTCTGAATCCCAGACTGCAATACCAGTATTCTGCTGGGGCCCCAGGTTGCCACTGGCACCTTCTTTCTCTATCATTCTCTTTTTCATTCTTTGTCATCAATTTTTCCATGCCTAGTGGAAAATAATAGACATTTCTTTGGCACCACATCTAGCTGTATCCTTTACTCACTCCTCTACTTATTGCCTGAGTCTTTCTCATTTGGATGCAGAGCAGTTTCTCAGAAAAGGCTTTTACATTAATGAAAACCTTCTTTTTGCATTTTCCATTCATGTTTTCTCCTAGACTTGACTTTCTAAGAGACCAATTATTAGCATTCTTTAAAAAAGATTTGTGTGAATGGGAGAGCCATAAGAATGTTATTAAAATATCGTAAGGCGAGAAAACTGTGGCCACCACTGAAAACTGTGCTATTACATAGCACCTCTAGGAGAAAAGGTGGAAATTTTGGTAGTTTCCCATATGAGCTCACAAAATTACAAGTTTGAAGGTAGAAGAGTATTGGATTTTATGTTTAATGTTGTGCACAGACTATTTTTATTTGCTCTGTTTTGGCTTATTTGTCTAAGAAATATTTTTGTTGCCTAGACCTTTTGTAGTGATTTGTGAGAGACATTTCAGAAAGGAAAAAATGAGTTGGTGACAGTTAGACTTTTTCTTTTGACACTATTCTGTAAAAAGCCAAAATGCTTAAAGTGAGCTTAATGATGGCTGTTCTGATATACCTGACACAATTTTCTGCTCAGTGAGTGAGACCACATCTGAGGTTTCCTTAACAGCAGGTCATAAATAAAGTAAGTTATTGAACTGAAACTAGAGCTGGGAGTGTTCTGCAAACAGCCAGGGAAACTATAGGTGCTGGTAAGCCAGCTGGGAACATTATCAGAGACAGAATGCCACTCCAGCTCCAACCCCATGAATTATTTTATGGTGGCGGGAGGTCTGTGGGAGTGTTTATATTTGCTGTCTGACGTCCCAGTGTTTCATCTTTATTACGTGTGATAGACGGCATGTTTTTATTAAGCAGTGCTTGCAGGACAGCTTCCCTCTAGATAAGGAATCAGTAAGCCAGAGAGCAATGGCCATCCCTTGAGAGCTGCAGGAAGGAAGGCTTGGGGTGAAAGACTCTACCATATATTTTCAAGGAGTAAAATTTGTTGATGCTAGGGAAAATGAGGAATTTGGAAGAAAGAGCAGGGTTCTATATAGTCCATAGGTAACATATGAACAATCAGATTTGAAAAAGTTCCTTTGCCCAGACTGGTAAGTCTTTTACTTGTGTGAGCTGTGGATGTATGTCCTACCAGCCATCTTCTTCCTACCACACCCCATGTTTTTTATAGGAAGGAAAACTGAAGTCGGTGTTGGAGCATCCGGCCAATTCCACAGTCAGGATCAATATCCTACACATATTCATCTCCCTTGGTCTAGCTTTGGATCCTACTGTAGCTACCAAACCCAAGCTCTTCTCATGCAGCCCGTAGGCTTCTTGTGTCAAAGCACCTTTCACAAATTTGGCAGTGCTTTGTCCCAGATAGGAGCAAGGTCTGTCTGAGCAGCCTTGTGATCCCAGCTGGTCTTTTTCCCCAGCTTCCCACAGGTCATAACGCTGCCATGAAGGGCTATGGTTCTTTTTACAGACCTGTTTGATCAGCTGTAAATTTGTCTACAAGATATTAACATATTTTAAATAATAAAAAGAATCACTGATTTTTGAAGAAAAAACTGAAATCTCCTACAACACAAATATGTCCAACTAAGTGTGCAATCTCTGCAGTTGTGCGTTTTAGGGAAAAAATTAGAATGGAAAGTTCTGGATTGTTTTGCAAGAAATATCTAATAAAGAGCTCAGGTATGGCAACAACACATTCCCTTGGACGTGTAATAATGATATGACTGAACTATATTAGATAAGAAATAAGGACTCAGGAAAAAATTTAACTACATAGGAAATTACAGTTTCTCTTTTATAGTCTATAAGCTGAAAAGTCATAGCTTATTCTGTAAGACATGAATCAATAAATGACAAGCTTTAAAATAGGTTTTTAATTAATGTTTTTATTTAAAATACAGAATAACATTAACATTGACTCTTTTAGGTTTACAAGGATGCTATTATGACTGGCAGATGTGAAATTTAACACAGACAAACCACATCCTGCAGAGATTGTATTTCATTTTATGGCATTCACCTGATAGCTTGAAATCCTCAGTTTGGAGTTCCTTCAGCAGTATTAAAAAGCCAGCTCCTGAAACTGAGTGCCCAAAAACCCCACACGTAAAATCACACCCGTGATCTCTCAGAGCTCATTTCCCACTCTCTTACTGTAAGCCCTTAGGGTTTGAAAATGAAACAACTTTCAAGCCTTAAAGGGAATTTCACTTCACCTGCATGAAATCATAGTAATCAAATTTTTATGGGTGGAGTATGGCAGGGGAGAGGGAGGAAAAATTTACACTGCAGAAGTGTGGGGTCAAGTCAGGAGGTCCTACACAGTCCTCCCTTCCTCCCTCTCTTGCAGCTGCTCCTTTTTCTGGCATATTGACAATATCAGCAGCTGCAGTTCTTCACATGCACGAAAAGCTGCAGACTGCCTACAGCCAGAAGCTCTTTCTCCAGCCCACTGTGGCCTCTGCTGTAGTCTTTCCTGTCCCCTTGGGTTCCCATCTATTCATCCTTATCTTGAGACTTGCTTGGTTAGTTGAACCATTTAGGTCCTAATACAGAGCTCCTGAAGGCAGGAAGAGCTTTTCCAATTAATTAGAGATTTAAGCTCAAGGTGGGTCCATTCAAACAAACAGAATGATATGAAGTGGCAAGGTGACTGTAACTGGGAAATCTGGAATTGGCACTTGACAAATTTGTTGGGATTCACCAGCAGTGGTAAAGGCAAACCCAGACTGTCTAAATTAGCCTTCAATAAACTGCATTCATACAGATCTTCTGTAGCAGTAGGGTGAAAACTGGACATTTAGAGGATGTATGCCAGAGATGCTATCAGAAATTAACTCAAATAAGTAGAGGCTGGTCAATGGATATAAAAATATAATGTCCTTGTAGAAAGTATCATTAGATTAAATTGACTGTTGCCATCGCCACAAGGGACAAGTATTGCAAATACCATAAATAAAATACAGAGATACTTTTTATCCATCTGCAAATACATGGCTTTCAAATAAGGTACAAGCAAGAACTAAAAATGCTATCCTTGCTACAGAATAGAAATTGCAGCAAAGCCAAGCAAAAAGCTCAGTTATATGTGCATGAATATGATTTTAGAACATTCCCTAGATGAGATAGTGTTAGATAAGATTTGCAAAGGCTGCAACTGATGGAGAAATTGCATAGAAATAAATTCCGACTATTAGGTTGGGAAGGATTGTACTGGATTGTCATTCTGGTTTATTGGGGTGGAGGCTCCTGAATTGTTGTAGAAAACTGTGCTGTGAAGAATATGTGAATGTAATCAGCTAGAAGTGCAAACAAGCAAGAAGTATTGTTTTATAATAACAGATGAACAGTGGCAGGGAAGCACTGTTAAACATATACCAAAATTCAGGCCAAATTAAGCAACTATTTTCATGATGTGGCGCCGGAGAATTGGCCCCTGGGAACAAAGTAACTGTAGATTTGTGTATGTTGGCTGAAAAAAAAGTCTCTTCAACATTTCCTGGACTATTATTCTTGCTTCTCTGAGGTGGCCTTGCTTAAAGAAACTACAGGTGATTGTGTAAACCCAGTTTGATTTTGCTACACATTTTACTTGACCTGGAAGTATTTGAACCCAGCTGTACAGCACAGGACATGATTTTAAGTGCTTCATAAAGAAACAGCTTTTTAAATGCATCTTGTCACTTACATATGACAAGTTTTGGGGGACATGATGTCTGAATTATAAAATATCCATGAAAACAGTTGTAGTGCCATAAACTGATCACTGTTTAGCCCTTTGATGATAGAAGAATATGAAAGACAGTTCTGTGGGTGCTGCCATGGGAGAGTTGTTTCCCTCTAATCACTAACATTACTTTTTTAGGTATTTTGGTCTGGACAATGCACTTGCCAGGCCAGGAACTGGTATTGCTGGTGGTCCTTCTAGTTGTGCAAGGGGGTTGTGCATGGATGAAGACAGTGTTGTCTCTAAAGCCACAAGAATTTAATATACACCCCCTGGCACTGTCTGGGGTAAAAGCTGAGACTCTGACATAGCAGTATTTCCAGATCTGTGCTTTGTGCACACTCATGCTGACTTTTAACTGATATCCTGAGAAAACTACAAATAAAACTATGGCTTTCAAGCCTCAGGGGACTGATACTAAGTGTTGGATTTAGATTTTAGTTTTCTGAATTTACACCTTTTTTTCCATGTCTTGATTCCTTCTGTCATTTTTAATGAACACTCAGACCCTGTGACAAAATCCCTGGTGCCCAAGTTTCAGTTTCACACAGCTAACATGGACACTTACATGACTTGCAATAATTTGGAGACATGGATGTGTTTTGTGTAACTAAAAATGACATTATAGAATTCTGCAGCTGATGGTGTTTATCATCAATTTACAGATTTAAGTAACAAAAAGTTTGTAATATCAGAAAGGAATTAACTGAAACATTTTGCACCTAAATTATATTCTTTCACAAGCAAAATAGAAATATAGCTATCTGTGAAGATAAAGGAGAAGTTCCAAATAATTTCTAAAAATACCTTGCATGCTAAAATGTCAATAAAGTAAATAGCTCTTTTTATTTTATGTTATTAGTAAGATTTAAATTAAAGCGTTCCTACCTACAGGCTGTTAAAAAAAGTGACTATACAAAAACAGAGTACTGCTGTCTATTCCAGACATTACCAGAATCCTCAGCACCAACTACTCAGTTGTGGACCAAAGGCTACAAAACTACCAAAGCAGTTTCACATTTCTTAGTTCTTCCCTGACAACAGTGTTACAGAGAGAGTGCAAGGGACCTTCCTCATTGTGCTGTTTTCATCACCTGTACCTTATTAGAGGAAAAAGATTCCAGCACTAGATGCCAATATTTTAAGGAATGTAGCAGACCTTTCCATCTTTGAAAGTATTTCTGGCTCTACTTTTTCTGATACAGCCTATGGTTCAGAGAGGGTCCTGTAGAAACTTCACCATCTAGCCTCCAACCTAGCTGGAGCAGTTCATGGTCAGTCCATATATTAATTCTTAGATCTTTTCACAGGTGAAATTTTGGCTGGTTGTGTTTTTAGATATGGTAGAGTGAGCTGTTTTTTCTGATTTTTTTATTACATTCCCATCTCAAAGCCATTGCTGTTTTCCTAATAGCTTGTTTTCTGCTTTGTCTTGCTGCATGCTTGGGAAATAAAGAGAAAGATGCTATAACACTTTGGTCCCAAATACAGTGGTCTCATTTTCAGGAATATACAAGAACATACCCGCTCTGGTGGCTGCTCTAACTTCCAGAGAATGGCAGTATGCCAATAATCACACACTGTTTTTCATTGCAGAACCTTACTGAAGTTTTTAAACCCTGGGCAGGGTGCCTGCATGGCCCTGCACCCTTTTCCTTGCCCCACCTGGCATCCTTCACCCCAGGCAGCCTCCTGTGTGCACCACATGTGGGTTGTGGTGCAGAGCATGGATGCTGGTGCATCCCTACCTTGGCACACATCCAAAGGGGTGAGGCAGGCACCTTGGCAGCACTGCTCTGCATCTGTCCATGGGGGCACTCAGGACTTCATTGAGTCCCAGCAGGTCTGCTAGCACGGATCATGGGCTGTCCTGACTGCTCAGGGCTCTCTTGAGCACAAACTCTGTATGGGGGTGTCTGAATGCCTTTGAATGGCTAATTTGCTTTTCAGGAACAAATTTTATTCCCCCCTAATAGTGTTTTTGCAAGATTAAATAAGTGTGAAATGGGCATTTATATGATCCTTGCCTACAAAAGATGTTATCTGCCTGCTGAGCTTCCCTCCCCTGTTTGCTAATGGGAGTCAAGTCCTTCAATTCATGGTGCTAAATTTACTTTAATGAATTATATCTCTGTTCCAGCACTGTCCTCATAATGGGTAATAATTGTTTGCTCTGCATAGACAGATGTTCCTTCTGTACTGTCACAGGCATGCCTGGGCTGGGATATGAGTAAGCTCACAGAGGTGACTAAAGATTAAGCTTTATATTGCAGCAAGGAATCAGACCACTACTTTTTATATAATGTTTTAGGAACTTTATTATTTTTGTAAGGTTTTCATAAGCTAAGAAACACAAATGGCAACAGAAGACACTTTCCCACATGAGATATTGCTGTATGAAGTGTAGAATGCTTATACTCAATAGACACTGTAAAAGAAAGTTTTACAAAACTATTGCCATTAAAGGTGTTCAGGTGAAGGATGACACTGGGTGACTTTGTTCCCTGCTTTGTTTTGCAGAGGGATGAGTGGGAACTGATACTCTATACCACTAAAAACTGTAGGTTTAATATCTAGATATCTAGGTGTTTAGGACAATTGCAGAATCTCTATCAAAAACCTGTTTCTTAGGATACTATAACAGTATAATAATTATCGCTTTTACTGCTAAAGAAAAATACCAGCATGGCATGCTCCAAAGCTCGTGGATGACAGACTCCTGGAGCCCCTGAGAGGCAAATGAAACCCTCCCTGCAGCCATGCAGGGCTATTGATCTCTCTCTGCCAGAGTGAGCCATGGCTATGCCTATGACTGGAGCTGTGTAGGTGAACAGGCTGTTACAGACCTGATTTTGTAACACACATTCGTGTGTGAAGATGGTGCATTGTACGTTTGCTTTGTGGTGAGCAGGCCCAGTTAGGAGTAAAGATCCCCAGATGTTTTTCCTTCCTCGGTTCTCAGTGTGGTAGATCAGCTTATTATGTCCCTCAACTTGTTTCTTTGATTGTAGATCAGAGGCCTCAAACCTGACTTCTTGGCAACTGCTGGTAAAAAGTACTGTATAGAACTAGGTGCTCATCTAATTAACATGGAGTATGACATCTGACTTCATGAAATCTACTGGGGAAAAGTAGTATGCAAAACTAGGTGCTTATATAATTAACACTGCTTCTTCAATTTGTACAATTAAAAATAACTACTTGTATTCTATGTCTTGCAATGGTTCCCAATGGTAAAACTTCAGCGTTACAAACAAAACACTGCAAATAGATTCAAAGTTTGTTTCTTTGTCCCTTAACATGAGCTATATTTGATTAAATGGAAGGACTTCTGGACTGAAACTTGTATACCAAAAAGAAGTCTGGAAAGCAGTTGTTAACATTTTACAACTGAGTTATGAACTCTTGAAAATATGAGCTTTCCCTGAAGTTTGGCAGGAGTCCATACCCTTTTACTAATCTGGCTTCCAGGTGATGCTGGCTTTATTAAGCTCAAACACCGCATTTTTCAAAACTTTTGAGTGGTGTAATGCCTGTGTCTGTAGCCCTGTAGCTATAGTTCTTGAGATTTAGTTATTCACAGGGACTTCTTTTTCAGTTTTGAAAATGTAACTTTTATTTTTTAAACTTGCTAAAAGTAGAATTTCAACATTGTATTTAGGGGACAAAATACCATCTTAAAGGAGCTATAAAAGAATTACAAGTAGAAATTTGTTTAGCCTCTCATGGGATGTTTCAGCAGGCTTGTATATTTGCCAAGTATTTTTCCACATAAAAGACTCTGCTGTTGCATCTTTTATCTCCTGACGTTTTGGAGAGACTGGGCATGAGCCTGCTGCATTATGGAAACTGAACACTTTGGGTATGTTATTGTTCAACATTTAATCAAATTTTCAACCTGTGCATATGGACATAACCTAAGTCTTTCAGATACACATCTTCCTGTTGGCCAACAGTCCTTAGCATTAACTTAATAACAAAACTCCTCCTTTGGTAAGCATGTCATCTGTGGAGGGCTTCATTTGGGAGATGCTTGGATTAAAACTGCGCTTAAGTGATGTAGGCACCAAGGAACCAGGTGAGCATGAAGTCTCTTAAGTTTCCAGTAGTGATTAATGTGTCCTTCAAGCTGTACTTCAGAGCCCTGAGGCCCCTCTAGCAGGCTTGTGGGTGAAAGCAGGGGGAACATGGTGAAAAAAACAGTGAAGAGACAGCACTGAAAAGTAACACATTAATGAAAAGTAATGTAATATTATATCTTTCTTTTTTTAAGAAATATGGAGGTTGGCTATTTTTTATTGATATTCTTATGGTTGATTAAATATCTGATTAATTGGAAGAATGATGTGCAAGTGGGACACACTCTGAAGAGCACACTATGAAATTTTTGTTCCTATCAACCAGTCAGAACCTTTTCTCTTCCTGCTACTGTTCTATTTTTTCTGCAGTTTTTGTTTTATTTGGGAATTATGACTCATTTCAATAAGTTGTTTAGGTTCTTTGGCAATTGGAGAAGTAGTGAAATGATGAATTCCTAAGAAAATCAGGTAATCAAGAGCAGAGCACAAATTCAAGTCAAACTGCTTAGCAATCTCTGCAGAGCATGATTTAACCTTACTGAGCATTTAACAACAGCTTCATTTACATTAAAAAAATCTGAAGTTAAGGTAATAATCTCCTAATAAAAATACCTGAGGCTTCCTGCAAAATAAAAGAATATTAATTTCAACTTTCTTGATCTTTTGGATTCCAAATATTTTAGATTCCTTAGGAAAAAATGAAAACTTATTTAGAAGATAATGCCTCACCTTGTTGAAGAGTTTCTGCAAGCTTTATATTTCCTTTGAAAATACAAGTTTCCACTGAAAATGTTTGAAGCAAAAGGAAAACTTCTGTTCAAATCCATCTAGGAAAAAATGCTGGTGTACTCATTAAAACAACTGTACTCATTTAATGATTTCATATATTGAATTAAACATCAAAGATTAAACACACATACAGGAATCAGGCATATTTGTATAGAGGCCCAAAGATGAAGGAGAGGGGAGAGGGCACAGAGCGCTCCGTGGTGGGGATGGTTCAGATGCAGAGTGGGCTGCTCCGTGAGGTCCCCAGTGCCCACACGCCCTGCACCAGGTGCATTTGGCATCCTGGTGGATGATCAGCATTGTTGGTTCTACTCCTTCATGAGGAGAGATTGTCATTGGCATAGGCCGGCATAACAGACTTTGACAGAGAAATGAAAAGCTAAAACAGATTTTGGACAGTAGAATATAAAGTAGAAAACTTCTAAGCACATAGAGTGTCACACATACCTTCCCTGCCTCAAACTAAAACACAGCATATTAATGAACACTTGCACCTTTTTCTTTTGATAAAACCTTCCACAAGCTCCTTAGGGCACAGAATTTTAATTTCCCCCTCATAAAAAGTCACTGATAGTGTTAAATAGCAAGTAAACTTAAATAACAACACGTGTTTGGGCAGATAATTAAGTACTGATCTGCTTTTTAAAATTACACCATTCCTCTATGACCGGTTTGGTTTCAGAAACCGTTATGGATAGGGCTATTTTTCTAACTATGAATTTACTGCCAGATACAATGATACTAACAAAACATACATATCAAAAGTACCACTAAAGATCACTTATGCTGTAAAAAAAAAGCCCAATAGCAGCATATTGATCAGGTAGTTCTAAACCTCAAAAAAGTCCCTTTTTAATACCCCCTCTAAATATTTTGGGGAAACCGAGCCCAAAGAAGGTAGAGAAACTCGTAATAAGGTGAAAGGGTAACTGACTTTCTGAAACATACTGTACTAATCTCAAAAACATAATGTAAGTAATTTGTACAATGGTGTGGGGGTTATTATTTTGAAGACGGATTGCTGTATTTCCCTATTTTTCGACACCTTACTTTGTCCTAACAAAATTGTTGTGTGATCCTACAATGCAGATCCACTGCTATCACAGTGAAACATACTCCTAAACTAAAAGACATAGGAAAGGGAATTAGTTTGAAGTGATTTTCTGTGAAAAGCTAATGTTCAAAAAAAAGATGTTTTGCATTTTTTCCCAAACATCTTGAACAGGACATAAAAAAAGGAGCTGTTAATTTCAGGCAGATTGTGTGATTCTTGGGGGATCCCATGCAGGGCCAGGATTTGGATTTGATGATCCTGATGGGTCCCTTCTAATTCAGTATACTCTATGAGTCTCTGATTCTGTAAATGTCAAGGTGCATCTAAGGACCAAAATAAATATTCTCTGTGTTGGTGAGAAATAGGTCTTGGTAAAACCCCTGAGGGCAGTTGGCTCCCTTCTGTACAGCTGAGGCAGTGATAGCTGTGGGCACTGAGTCAAAAGCCACTGGATGTATTATCCTGCAATACAATTACAATTGAACTTTTTTCCCCTGTCAATGAGAGGCAGAGAAAAGGAGGATCTCTAAGCAGCTGGAAATTTCCTTAATCCCATTAAGTGAAGCTCCCTGCTTTAGTCAAAAACAATCACATCCCAAGTGGGATTTTATGATATAAAGCAACTCAGAGCTTGTTTGTGGATTTTTTTTTCCAACTCCTTCCAATAAAATAAAGCTGAAGCACAGAGGGAGGCAGGGCAGTGGCTGCACAGCCAGCTGGACAGGAGGCATGGCAGGAAGTCCAGTAAATGTTTCTAAAGTGAGTTAAGGTATGTTTCTGAAACACTAATCTCCCCCTTTCATTCAGAAATCCTCACAGGATAAGCTTTGCTGACTTGACAGGGGAAAAAGGAAAACTTTTTCTTCCTGTAAATACTTGAGCAGAAAGGAAATTTCACAGGGAAAAATGGTTGTCATAAACATCATAAATTTTTAAGGAGCTTAGTAATACAAAGTGTCTAGAGTTTAAGAATCTTTTAAAATCACCTGAGAGAAACTAGAGGTCCCAATCCTCAGCCTTCCAGCTCTTAAAGCCACTTCCCCCCTGTCACTGAGAGGAAAATGTGGGAATTATTACCTCCTTGCATCATTGCAAAGAAAAACTAGCCTATGACATTCACATGTCTGGCCACACAGGCACAAAACAATCCTGTAAGTGGTCCCTGAGTGCATATAAATCCTGTGAGCCCATGTTCTATCAGCACAGGCTATACGTTTCATATCTTTCCAGCCACCTTTATTCTCACTGTTGGCAAGTGGATGGTATAAACCACCATCTCTGTTTTCAACAGGAATTTATTTTTTAATGGTCTGGAAAAGAATAGCAATTGGTTTAAAAGTTAGAAATTCAGTTGGAAATAGCATAAGTGAGTGAAATTAACTTTAGAACATTGTTTAAGTTTCTTTTCTTCACTCCTTTTCACCCGCTTTGGTCACTGAAAGCTTTGCATTGGGACCAAATTAACCAGAAATATATTTCTGATCCTGCCAAGATGTCCAGACTGGATAAGGATGAATAGTATCTTTTTCACCTTGTGTAATGACAGAATTTGCCACTGCCTGTAAGGTCTCTCTGGCAGGAATAGAAAGGTCAGCTGCAAAGCCCTCTTTTACACTGAAATTTCATCAGAGTGCTGGGGAAAAAAATGAAGTGAGTTAGGTTCAAGTATTTCCTAAATGCCAAACTTCACTCCTCTGATAGGCCCCAGACTGGAAAGATTCATACATAATCATAGAAAACTACTAAAGATTCCTCTAAAACCCTTCACAAAGTGAGAGATCCCAGACCTTTTCATGATGTTGAAGGAAATTCTTCTCATGCAATTGGAGTCTGCTACAGTTTATATTTTTAGAGGTGATGGACACTGCTGCAGTTGAAGTCACAGGTCTTAGAGGCTGAAAAAGGCTGTAATTTCTCTCTTGTATTATCAATTACCTAGGGACTCCAAGAAAAAGCATTCCTATTTGCTGTAGCAGGTATTTTGCAGAGGACATTCTTAGTGCTGGAGTATTTTTAGCTCTGGGAGAAAATGGTTATTCCTTTGGGTTGATCTCATATTCTGCCCCAGCTAAATGTGCACTCATGTCTCTGAAACAGTGCTTCTCCCATGGTGGACAGGGCGGAGGACACTCAGAATGACTCTTCAGTTTTTCCTTCCAGAGACAAGAGCTGATACTGGCTTCTACAAGCAACACAGTAATTCCATGCAACTGGAAGTGGGAGGAGCAAACTCATACCTCTGTATTGCATCGTATCCATGGAAATGGCATCTGAGGAGTAGAGTCTGTTCTGCTTCTGACTTGCTCCAAAAAACATAGCAGATGATTCTCTGTTGAAATTAAAGATACATCACATAAAGTTCAAAGGTCTGTTCAAGGTCTGGTTATAGTTTCCGTTTGGGTTTTTTTAAAAATTATTTGTATACTTGAAAGGAGAGGAGGCATTAAATTCACAGATGACACCAGCCTGGGAGAAACAGCAAAAGTAACTGAGAACAGGACCAAAACTCAGAATGATCTTGGCAAATTTAAAAAGTCTTCTGATAAGAAAAAGAGGAAGCACAGTGAAGACAAGGTCCTTAGGTAAGGAGCAACTGAGGGAATGCAGCATGGAGCATGACTTGCTTGATGGCATTTTGCAGAGAAAAGAGCATGGAGAACCCGAAGCCAAACAGAAGTCAGGGACCTAAAATGTCATCTCCTGAGCTGTACAAATGAAAACATTGTCTACAAAACATAGCAGCATTTATTTTCTTATTACGTTGGTGAGTCCTTGGGAGAAGGATTACATCTGATGTTGGGCAGTGTCTCAGAATTGGTGGCTTCTGAATTTTAAAACACTGATACACCTTCCTGGTGCTTCAGGGTGTGCATTGTTCTTCAGACCTCCCCAGCTCTTTTAGGGACACTTTGGCTTTTACTTCTGTCTCAGCCACATCCAAGTCACGGCTCTTTGCTGCCAAAGGCTGCTCTGAAGAATGGACAGGAAAGCAGCTGCAAGTTTCTATGTTTCAACCTCAAAACCCATGTCACCTATTCAAATAAAGAGGAAATATTCAAGCAGGCAGTGTTTCACATGTTTTTAATATGGCATGTGAGATTTGAGGCTTAAACATGGGAAATCCCGCATTATAAGAGATGTTTGGCAGCTCAAGTTATTTTTAAAAAGATGTGAATGATCTGAAAGGGGTCCAAAGGAGGGCAGTAAGAATGATTAGCTGTCTGCAAAGATTGACAGCCGAAAGAAAGGAAGAATGAGGAGGGAGACAGACATGAGCTTCCGACATGTAAAAAGTTGCTGCTGCAAGAGGAAGGAAGTAATCTGTTTGCCATGTTCATGTTAGATAGGATAAAAACCTAAAAGCTTTATATGTCACTGAGGGAGGTTTAGGTTAGATGTTAGAAAGTGTTTTTGAACAGGCAGAGCAGTGAAGCATACGAATCATATTCCCTGGGGAGTGACTTAGGACATACGGTCTGGATCACTGTGCTGAACTGCAGAGACTGAGTGTAGCCTAAGGCAGAAGAATGGCAAGAGCAACCTTGCAGAGTTCTTCCCAGTACTGGAAGTCTTCCCAGTACTGCTTGTAAGTCTATCAACAGCAGTAGAAAGAAGTAATCAGCTGAGTGCCAGTTTTTTTGAAGTATCATCTTGAAAAATTCCTTAGCTCTTCAGGCAACAGGAAAGTTCCCACAGCATGCCTTGGAAAGCACGAAATTCACCTTTAATATTAAATGTTGCTTTCTTGGAAACATTCTCAGTGAGGTAATAGTCAGCACAAAATAAATTACTGCATTTAAGTCAAAGACCAAATTTTGACTTTTAGTGTCTGCCTTTCTTTGCATTTCGGCATCATCTACAGAATCAGGGAGTGCAGTACTGTGCCCTATAACATGGTAAGGAACAGAGGAACCTTGGTATTTTTTATTGCAGTGTTGACAATGATATTTTTCTTTAGGTAGTACCTTGTCCCTGAATCTTTTGGCATGCATTTATGCAAGGAAAATAGAGATTTCACATTAAATGTGTGATAACTAACATTAACACTACATCAAATACATACATACACACATATATATATACAGCAAATATATATTTATTCTCCTGCAATATTCATGACTTTCATATGCCTTAAAAGACTATTTGCTCCATCTGGTTACTGAAGATACTTAAATTTTCTTCAGTCTTTGGGGGGTAAGAAATTCCATTTGCGTGCAAAACCTCATGACTCCATATGGACGTTCTAGACCCAGTTTACCAAAAGTTCATGACTCTAAGATTGTTATAAGAATAATATACACTAATCAGGGAAGAACTGTCCTGACTATGGTTAACTTATCATTTTAATTATACTGTATGAAACAGCTATATTAAAGAACTTCCCTAACGATTAAGCCATACAGTACAAGCTGTGGTATGATTTTTCTTTAAGGTATTATTTTATCCTAAGTCTTGATTTTTTTTCTGACATGGATAATGTTTCTGCACTGACACCTTTATAGCGTAAAATTAATTATATCTGGGCAATCAGAGTTTATGAATCTCTTTGTATTTTATTGTATTCCCTTTTTAATATTTGAAGTGCCATGAAAATTATTTAAATTCCTCATCCCTTCACTACTTTGTTTCCTTTCGAAACAATACATATTTTTCCAAGACCTAATAAAAGAGAAAATGTTCATAAAAGATTATTTTTATGGTCTTCCATTTTCTGTATTCAGTCATGTAAAGGTGATATCATTACCCTGTGTGGACTGGTTTTTGTTTGCAGTGGCACCCCAGAGACAGTATAAGGATGTATTTACATAACCATTGCCCTTAGAAATGTCACGGTATCAGGTTTAACTTACCGAGCAATAAATTCTTACCAGCTTTCAAATCCAGAAGAGGCAGCATGGGAATTACTCTTTATATTACATCTTTAAACACGCTTTTCTTTCTAGGTGATAGAAAAATTACAATGAAGTAGGGAGGGAGGAAAGGAGAAAAATAATCTGACTCATGTTGGGTACATCTGAAAAGGTCATTTCTTGTTTCTGGCCTGCTAGCCTCGGGGCACATTTTCCTTTGTCTCTCTGCCCAGCTTGTACTAGTGCTTTTGATATGAAGTAGACTCATCCACCTTCACAATGCACTTCTGGTTTTGGGTAATGATAGGACCAAAACCAAAACTGAATAGGAACCAATACTGTTGGAAGACGCTTTCAGCCAAGTCTTCTGGACTTCCCCCTCAATTCTCTTTTCTGACACCAGATTCTTCTGGCACCAGATGGTTGAGGAAAAGGAACAGTTTGGATCAGTTTTCTCACCCTCCTTTCAAGTACTGGTTCAACTTTGAATTAGTGTCTGGTTTTACCTTCATAATAGGTTTTATGCACAGCCCAAATGAAATGGCTGCTTTAGCTCTGATTGTTCATGAACATAATCTGTCAGTCAGCCTAGGAAGTATGACCTAGGAACAGAGAAAGTATTGTTTTTGATGGCAGAAGCGAGCTGTAAATTAAAAGTGTTAGTATGGCCTTGTCACTGCCCACTTCTGGAGTCATTACATTTAATATGGTAAGCAAAAGCCTATAAATATTCAAATATACTCTACTGTTAAACTATGCTTTCTACATCCTAATCATCCATCATATGTAAATACTTATAACTACAAGCTGTTAATTCTCATCACAGCAAAAGGCAAATCTGCAGCCTGGGCAGTGGGTGGCAAACGTGTTTAACTGGAAATCTGATCTGCCCCTGCTATGTGGCCCCTAGCCTACAATATTTCATAACTGCTTTCAGCATGTCACTCCCATCAGAGGTCCTGCTATAAAGCTTCAGCACTTGTACTGCTCAGAAAGGCAGCTCTAATTCACTCATTTGTGGTCCCGCTCCAAGATTTTACTACTTCACTCTCAGTAGAGGCCCCAAGATCAATACAGTCCCTCACCATGACAAGCACACTGGCTCCAGGTGCATAATGCCATATATATCCCTAGAAAGAAGCTCTAAAATACCCACAGCAGTGCAAACAGATCAAGACTCAGAGATAAAGGCATGCCAGAATCCTGTACATGAACAGGTGAAGGATGTCCCCGGTGCTCGTCCTCTCCATCCTACCTGCCTGGGCAAAGGAGACTGAAACGAGTTCCTCTTCCTTCTTCACCTCCAGAGAGTTGCTGCTGTGACAAAGCCAGTGTGGGAGGGAAAGTGGCAAATAATCATGTTGAAAAGATTTCTGGAGTTTGACAATTTCATTAGGCATCTTCCCACTCTTTGTTTTATTTCTCCTTGCTTCTATCATTTTAATTTATATATGAAAACAGTAAAAGCTAAAGGACTCTCTTCCCACTGAATTAAAATACAGGATGAAGAAAAGGAAGTTTAGAAGTTTGCTGAAACTCTAGGGGGAAAAAAAGAAAAAAAAAAAAAACAAAAAAGAAAATACAACTTCTCCTAGTTTTTAAGACACATGTTTAGTGTTTCTCATTTCTTAATGTTCTAATGCTCTGAATTAATGTTTTTAATGTTCTATATTAAAAATTCAGTCGTGTCCAAGACTGTTACTGGTCTGCTCTATAATAAAAATGGTTTAACAGCTGGGTACTGTCCTCAGCCAACTGCATCAGGTGACAGTGCACCACCACCATCTGCTGATCAAGTGGCTGTACTACCAAGAGAGAAAGGCCCCCACTTGGACCAATTTAGATTTGCAGATTTTAATTCACAAGTTAAAATTCTTGTACTGAACCAGAGTTTGTCACATGTTGTACATGCCTGACAAGGAGAGCAAAGACAGCTAAATTTAGAAGTGTAGAAGGATCATGAAACTCAAAAATTTCAAGGAGCAACTATTTAGGGGTTTGAGGTGATGCTGATCTGCTGCTGGAAAAACTGCAGATACAGATTATTTGAACAGCGTTTTGCTCTGACTTACAAAACATGAAAAACTGGTGACTGTATGGTAGGCAACACTGATTAATGCTGCACTGAAAGGATCAAATACTGCTTTTCCTGCCTGCACTTCTACTCATGCAAATGAGAATCATCAGCAATATGGTGTAAATTATCTTTGACAATTCTCCCAAGGTAATCAGCTGCCTATGCCCATTTAAAGAGCTCAGTAATGTAATGCATTGCATTGCATAGGGCACACACTTGGCTCTTCAGGCTAAGCTTAGAGCACATTTGTTCAGAGGAGCTAAGCTGTTGCTTCTCAGTATGTCCTCTTGAATTTGACTATATTAAATAAAAATTATTTCATTTTTATAGTTATGAAAGGGATAAATTGATGTCAAATTTCTTAGCTTTAAAGGGATTATTTTGGTTCCTATTCTTTATAATGTAAGTTATTCTTTTTCTAACCTTTCAAGGTCTCTATGTACTTAGACCAGCTACTCACTTTTTTTAAGAGGCTGCATAGAATCTTTTTCTGCCCCTTTAGCAAAAGGAAGTTTTCTTACTGGAAAAGTTATGGATATTGAAAGTGTGATCTCTTAGCCTGTCTTATGCTGTTGAATCCTTTTGTTCTGATACTTCCGTAAACCAAGTTGATGTGAATGAGGATTAGCCTGGTAGAGTCCAAGTTGTCTAGAAGTGGGAGACTATTAACAAGAATCCTGCTGGGTAGCTTGTGCAGTATCTACACTCTGCAAAGGGATATATCAAAAATACCAAGTCAGAGCCCAGATCTTCACATCTATTCCGTCTTGGTGTAAATGTCAGTACTTTGTGTATGAAGACACAGATCGGTGCTCGGAGCCATCATTTCCGCTTCAAGTCCACTGCCTTTTGTTAAAGCGTTCCATATGGCTACCTCTTCAATCCACTTATCTTCCTTTGTCTGTGTTGGTGGAGCTGTGCTGACTCACAGCAGTGGATAATAAGTCATTATGTTCTGTGCTAGTGTTACCTCTGTGTTTCACTTCACTCTGTCTGTGCTCTAACTTAGATGATCAGTGTTTGAGGACAGTCACCTTTGATATTGTTGAAAATGCCATGCACACTTCTACACAATAAATAGTGTGATAATAACAACTTACTCCCACTGAACAAGAAATCAGGCACTAGGTAATGATCTAGTGTGCTGTCTTGTCTTTGACTGCAATCAAGGGAATTTACAGGTGTTCAGCTGGCCACAGGAGGGCTCTCATATTGTTCCCTAGATTCAGTAAGGAATACAGTGTGAACAAAGACCACGTAATTCAGATCAGACAAATTCTCTCTCTTTCCAGATTACATTCAGAGTTTATGAAAAAAGAAGTTTTTTATAGTTCTTAAACAAAGCCTTTCCATCAGGGTTAAGACCAGCTAGGACCATTACATCATGTTACAGAATATGAAATCATTGTTCCCTACATTTTCGTACTTGGAACTCCCTGCAACCACCTTCTCCACTTTTCCAGGCCCTAGACTTCATCTTTGTCTGGTCCTTTCCACTTCTGTTTTCCTCCTTGGGCATTCCCTCATTTTAATGTCTCTTAGTGGCAATAGCAGGGAGGTCATGCTAATTATCCCAGCACGGTTTACTAGCCTGGACTCCAGTCATTGGCATGCTTAGCTTCTAATGTCATTATTCTGAAGCACACCTTAGTGATTGGAACGTAATAGCATGAGCTGTAAAATTGTACCAATGTGCTTTTGTTTTGTCAAGATGTTTATGCTGAATGTGTAATATTTGTGTGCCTTTATACAGTAATTTTAAAAGAATTATACTAACTCCAGAGATTTTAAACTAAACAAAGAATAAAAGTCTTTTACTTAGTCAATACTTTCCTTGTATGTTTATATATATATGTATATATACACACATATATTTGCCTGCCATGCACTGATACAGTTGTATGCCTGCATACATGTATTTATGTGTCTTGATATATATCTACATATAGTTTTACAATATGTACAGAAAGATTGAAAAAGGAAAATTTTTCATGGTGGCATTGTAAACACAAATAAATGCTTTTCCTGGAAAGGAAATCCAGGAAAAGCATGCTTAAATTTTACAACTTCCATGTTGGTCCTACTGGATTTCCATTTTCAACAGTTTGTGTGTATCCACATGCATATACATGCATACATGCTTTAGACTAACATTTGAAGAGTTTCAGTTTCCTACAGTGAACATTTCATTAGTGTTTATGTAGGCTATTAGCAGCCTGAGACCTTCATTTTAATAGGAATCGTGTGTCTAAACCTTCCCATGGACACTGTGCATGATGGAGGTACTGAAGTCCTTCAGCGCAAAGCCAGCACATCTCAAAAGCAAGGCTGGCATGCGCTAGGCCAGTCTGAAGCAGAGGCAGACAAATTCAGTGCACATTTGGACAGATTGACTTCTGGGACTAGTCTCAGTCACTCTCATTCTGAAATAATGTCCCTACAACCAGGCCAAATGCAGGGCTTCCTGAGCACCTCTCTCTGCAAGCATGTGATCCATTTAGAGGCCTGACTATTTTTCTTGGGTCAAACCCACTCCTTTCATTTTCTCAAGCTATATAAAATCACAGCACCATAAGATGAGCTCACCTCTCATTTTCTGGATTTCCCCAGGAAAGCTATGTTCATTGTGCTCTGGAGAACACATTGCAATGAATGTCTTTATTTGCATTATGTTTTCAGTTGAAAGCAGAAACTGCCAGCATCTCAGTTTTTGTGGCACAGTACTTCTGTACTCTATTTGATGGCCAAACCACCTTTGTCAATAAGTGATCTCAATATATTGTCCAAGTTCCTGCCTCCCGTATTATTTTGCAGTGTACAAGAGTTGTAAGAGAAACAGAGTAGTCCTTCTGTTCTTGAGCCTTGCATTACAGGGATAGTCTGGCTTTTGTCTATGGACATTATTTCACAATTCTTCACTCAGCAGACCCATAAGTTTCTTCCATCCTGGGGAAAAAAACCCACCACACTTTCAGATTTCTTATTAGTCTCTACCCTGTCTACCCAACATATGGCCACAAACTCTCTTGCTTTAGCTTTCTCCATGTTGGATGCAGAAGCTGATAATAACAGCTTCTTTTTTTGTTTGTTTGTTTTGGGGGTTTGGGGGGTTTTTATCTGTTTGTTTGCTTGTGGTTTTTTGTTTTGTTTTGGTTTTGGTTTTTTAATTTATAGAAGCATACGTTCAGCTGGAGGACTGTTCCTGGAGCATCCTGGGGTGTAGGAGTGCTCAGTGAGGGGCTGTGAATATTCCCCAGGAAGCAGTACAGGGTTTGGTGTAAGGTTAAACTGGGTAATCTGTAATCAGAGCAGGCATATGGTGTGTCAGCATGGTGGGGAACACCAACAGCTCAGGCAAAGCCTGTGAGCCAAGCTAAGTGGATGGGCCTGGGAAAGGCGGAACTTTGCTGCCTTACCTAGACACAGCTGATCGCTGCTTCAGTGAACAGCAGCAGCTTGTTGCTCACAGGAGTTTGCTCCCATAGACAGCTACCCACTTTGCCTTTCCCAGAGCCAGGCCTGCTCACATGAGTGTTCAAAGGGCTCAGAATGCCAGAGACAAAAGCATCTCACAACACTTCAGCCCCCATCTCCTAAGGCTTGTGCCTCTTGAGGAAGCCTCAGTTTTTCCCTACGTAGTCATAAGACAAATTCCTCACAGCCAGTTCCTTTTCTGATGAATTACAATGCCTGGTCTTATTCACTCATGAGATAAATAATACAGTCCTGCCCATCATTTCAGTATTTCACATTTCACTGTGTTTACCTTGCATAGTACTTAAGCTCTGTCTTTTCCAGATGATGATTAATTCAGGCAAAACCATCTGCAGATGCTCATTCTCTCATTCCTGCTCCCCTCCCTTGAAAAGTTGTATCTGTTTCAGATAAAGTCCTCCAAAAAGTTGGGAAGAGCTGATTCTCAGATAGCAACTGAGACAATAACCCTTCTCCTGGCTTTTTAATGCCATTCAATAAAAATTTCAACAAATTTTCAATTCTAATACATTTGTAATCAACAGCACAGATGTCAGGTTTAATTAGCAGTCAGGGACGGGTTCTCTCACTATGTCTTCTGTCAGCATGAGCTACTGTATATCAAGAAAAACACAAACTTACTGTGAAAAGTGTCACAGTTAAAATGAACAGACTATTCAGCCATGGAATAGAATAGAATAGAATAGAATAGAATAGAATAGAATAGAATAGAATAGAATAGAATAGAATAGAATAGAATAGAATATCCTGAGTTGGAAGGGACCCACAAGGATCATCATGTCCAACTCCTGCTGCTGCACAGGACCAAGGATCACACCATGTGCCTGCACCATACTTTGGACAAACTCAGGGGAAAAATGAAAAGGAGAGAACAGTGCAGACAGAGTTCTGTGCATTTCTAATAGGTATACAGGGAAATACAAGGGAAGATATGCAAACCCTGACCTGGAGAAGTTCTGGCACAAGTGTATAAATATTTTCCAGTATGGTAATTAACTTCTTGGCTGAATCTAGATTACATAAAGTGTTCTGTCTCAGTGCACTCAGAAAAGAAAAGCCATGTGCCACCAAAAAAAGAAAAAAAAAGGAGCATTTAAATTGTCTTTTAATCTTTTAGTCTGCAGGTGAACCCACTTTATTTTTAATAATATCATTTGTATTTTAAATGCATAGCACAATATGTTATCTCCTTTTCACTAAAGCAGGGACTAAGTTATTTTTCTCCTAAACTCTGGCATACAGAACACAGTCCTCTCTTCTTCCCCCAGCTGATAAAAACATTTGTACTGTTCATCATTCCTTTGGTCACCTTCCTCCAACAGGTTTCTGACATTGCCTTCCTTCCCTGCCAGATGCTCCTTTGACACTTTGCTTCATGTAGAAACTCATTTCTGTGGCTTCCCTGCTCTGTGCTATGCACTGAGAACAAGTGCATTCCAGGCCTTCAGGGGCAACCTGAAAACAGCAGGACTGTGATTATCTTTACTTTCAGGCATAAAGATTGCAGGGAATGACAAAAATATTAAGGATATTGGGTTTGGCTTTTGGTTATTTCCAAAATAATTGGAGATGGCAGGACAAGGAAAAAAGCACAAGTACACCAAGATGCCTCCTGAGACACTGAACTCTGGGACCCATAAGACTCAGAATAATAGCAAGTAAACCATCAGAACCATTTGTAACCATAAACACATGAAAAACCAAGCAGTTTCCACATACTAACATTGTAGAATTTAATACTTACGTGTCATGTGAAACAGCTTGGTAGCAAACCCTGAGCTTGAGTTTAGTGATGGAAGGAAAACAAAAACCATGACAAAATGCATCTCATAAATTGTGGGAGGGACCGTGTTTAGCTCTCGCTAATTCAAAGCTGGGCCTTTGGGAGCTAAGAAATGACTTGTATTTGCTGGCACAGCTGTAGCTGTCAAAGGGATTACTAAGGCATGATGGGATGTGTGTGGCAGTCAGATGCAGCAGAACAATCACCTGAGAAAAATTATATCAATAAGTGCCACAATGTTTTGGGGTTTTTAACTAGGTAGATAAAATATTCCCAAAATTATTTCCAGTAAGAACTTGTGGCATAATATGGTGGAATGAGTACCTGAAATATTTTAAAAGTCAAGCTTAGATAGAGCCTGGAAAGTTACACTTCACGGAGCTTCCAGGATCACAATACAATTTTCTGTATTTGCAAATTACCAGTAACTGTGAGCTATTTTAAAGCTGCTGCATAATGGCATTTGGAAAAAAAAAAACCCTGAGCTTTAAAAATGGCAAGTCTCCACCTCTTTAGAAGAAGCAATGATTCATACTGATGCAGCATTCTCTGTTTGACTCAGCAGGTGTATTGACACCAGCCAAAGATAAGGGATGGGTTCTGATCAGTTAAAAAATCCCCATTCCTCAATTTAGATTAAAGAAGGAAAGAGGTTGAAGTAGGAAGGTGGGGGTACCTGTAGTAATAGTGATTAGGTAAAACTGCTTGAACAAGACTATGGCAGTAGGTATGGCAAAGTTTAGAAATACAAACTGGTATAAATGCATGAGATAAAACAAATGGGAAAAAAGCAAGTGCTGTTTAGAAGTTTGGGTGAGAAGGAACAGTAATCAGGTTTTAAATGGTAAGGAAAATGACAAGGTTTTTGAGTAGGATGTTAAATTTCCAATTGCAAAACTGATATCCTTCAAACTGAAGTTTGAAATAAATAACATTTGGAGCAGAAAGATAAATTAGATTTTGGTAAATATACACAGTAGCCAAAACCGTGAGAATAAATGAAGTGTCCTGGATGTCAGGAGACGTGAGAGCAGAGGTAACAGGCAGAGGAGCGGAAGAGGAGCCATATAAAGACATAATTGACTTTAGAACTTCAGAGAAAATCTGTCTTAAAAATCTTAGTAAGATTATGGCTTCTGAGAACAATGTTTGCCAGTTTTGTATTGATCTATAAAGTGGTTTCTTTTTTTTGTTTTTCTTCCCCCAAAGACTAAAATCTGTACAGGACTTGTAATGACAGCTCAAGGCCATTAAGCAAGACTCTCCTGCATTTTATTTTTGCTGACTCAAATGAACTGTCATCAGGAGGCACAAGGAAGCACAAACACTCACAAACTCCATGAGCAGAGCTGTGCCTGGATGGGGGTTTGTGTGCACAAGAGCTGTACTGCTGCGGTGGCCTCCGGGAGAGAGCTGAGAGCAACGGTGTGACTTGGTGAGGAGCTCAGATCTAAACTGCTTTGAGTGTATTTCATCCAAGTGATTAAACAGAGAGAGAAGGCTCTTAGATTTAGTTATTAAGAGCTTTAGGGAAGACAGTGGTTTTAGTAAGGCATTACACCAAAATATACTTTAGAAAGCTTCTATTTTACTGGTATACTTTTGTTGTCATCTGCCATAGCATAAAGTTCGGTTTGTTTTAATCTGGCATATTTTTTGTTGTATTGTAAGAGCTTTGTGGCAGCTCAGACAATCATGTAAGTAATATCCAGCAGAGTTTAAATCAAACCTTGTTCAGGAAAAGTTTTTTAAGTTTGCCTTGCTGATATCCAAATGACAGTCATCCTTTCAGCCGAATGGAGCCAGAAATAACAGAAAAGGGCAAACAAGGATTTTAATGCTGAATAACAACTTCCTCTTAATTATAGTCTGTGTTAACCTTATAATAATCCTTAGTATGAATGTTGTCACCTTTTCTTATTTTATTCAGAATTTTGTTATGTTGGTGTTCTAAATCCTAGTTACTAAATCCTTAACTCTCAAGAGCCAGGGAGTCATCTGGGACTCTCAGATATTTTTGGGGTTTTAAATTCACCTTTCAGAGATGCAGGAAAATCTGGAAAACAACTGCCTTAGAGGTTAAAAAACCCCCTTGCCAGTCACAAAATGTTCTGATATCTCCCATAGCTCCCAAAAGCTCCAGAGACCCCACAAAACCCCTCCTTCATCCTTCCTTCCCCTGTCCCCAAACCCACTGACTCCTCAATCATCCTTTCATCCCTGCTTCAGATGTCCCAGCCTCTTCTCAGCTGCTGAGCCTGGCCTCCTAAAACCTTCATTTTGACTTCAAGACTCCCTATCAGCTTTTCCTCTGCAGCCTTTATGCAATGCTTACAGATTTTTTTTTAATCTCAGCCTAGTCCTATTCTGACAGCTCCCATAAGATAAATAAAATTTTATTTAATATAGAAATAGGGCAATAAAAGCTACTTTTGGCTCTAATATTTATTGAAGTCTTGAGCTGGTCCACATGCAGTTGTCTGCTAAGGGATTTAGTGTGAAGTCAGGTATGGGGATGTATTTCACACATAACTGTTTCACACTGACTTCCCTATGTAAACAAGTATTTAGGTCTTGCTGAGCCAAACATTTCTTTACCTTACAAGCACATATAGGCACAAGTTGACTCTCATATTAATAGCACAGCATGTGTATGTCAATACTGAAATGTTCTGAGATCTTCAGGGTGAAACATATTTATGCCAAAGACAGCATTATGTTTTGGTATCCACACTCAGCATGGCTACAACTAAAACAACAGTAGTACTCAATCACTGCTAGATTTCTCATAAGGATATGAAATAATTGTTGTCCTGGTCATAAAACTTTGCTTTTCTCTTTGAAAGATCCAGGACTAAATAGCTTCTATAATTTTAATGTAAAATGTTTAATTCCACATAATCTGTAGCTGGCTCAGTTTACCAGGAGCACTGCAAAGTAATTCTCAGGGCTTTATATGTGATGTTCACTCTTTTTTTTTTTTTTTTTTTTTGTTTTAGATTTAGGTTTCTGTGATCTTCCATATGTAAAGTAACTTCTGCACTGGTAAACAAGGACTCTTCTAGAAATTATAAAAGTACTTCAAAGCAATTCTCAAATGCACACATTGCTACCGCCAGCCAGAAAGGCTAGATAACAGCCTGCTAGAGCTATGTCCTTATTATAAATATTTGCACCTTCTGGTTCACTGAATTCACTTGCCATATATGAAATACTTAACTGTTAATCCTCCATTATAGATTTGTCATTAGCTGTCTGAGCACTGCTTTCATAACTTTTCTTTGCCTATGTGGAAATAATACCACAAGAAATACGGTAGTAGACATTGTGAGAAAGAACAGAAAACTAATTAGCCCAACTTTTTGCTTAAGCATATTCAGCATACCTTTCAAGGATGTCTGAATATTGTAGAATTAAAAATTGGAAATTTTCATTATAAGCCTACCTGCAAAATAATCCATGTAGTCTTCAAGGCACTCATTGAATGTGTCTTTCTACTAATGATTGGTACAGAGAGCCTCATTAATAAGTACTCATGTTCTAGGTATATTAGTATTCATTACTTGAATAGTCAGCTATTTGAATATGTGTTTGTACAATTTAAAATATAATTTCTTGTTTGTACAATGTAAAAATGTACCGTGTGTAGCATCAGGATGGACTGGACAAAGAGGAAATACTGCAGAAAGGAAAAATTTCCCACCTTGGGTTAGGAATAGGCCCAGCCATCTAGTTCCCACTGCACCTCCAGCGCTAGGGCTCAAGTATTCTTTCTGAATAGAAATCACAGGATGGTGAGGTTGGAAGGAGCTTCTGGAAGTCATCTGGTGCAACCTGCCTGCTTAGGCAGGGCCTCACAGAGCCAGTTGCCCAGGATTGTGTCCAGAAGGCTTTTGAATGTCTCCATGGATGGAGACTCCACAACTTCTCTTGGCAGCCAGGGTCAGTGCTCAGCCACTCTCACAATGAAAGTGTTCCCTGATGGTCAGAGGGAACCTCCTGTATTTCTGTTTGTGCCCATTGCCTCTGATCCTGTCACTGGGCACAACTGACAAAAGCCTGGCTCCATCCTCTTCGCACCCTCCCTTTAGGCATTTATACACATTGATCAGATTCCCTCTGAGCCTTTTCTTCTCCAGGCTGGCCAGTTCCAGCTCTCTCAGCCTTTCCTCATAGGGGAGATGCTCCAGTCCCTTTATCATCTTTGTGACCCTTTGGTGGACTCTCCCCAGTGTGTCTGTGTCTCTCCTGTACCGAGGAGCGCAGAACTGGACACAGGACTCCAGGTGTGGCCTCACAGGTGCTGAGTAGAGGAGAGGGATCACCTCTCTTGATCTGCTGGCAATGCTTTGAATAATGAAGCCTGGGATACCATTCACCTTCTTTGCTCTAAGAGCACTCTGCTGGCTCATGTATGACGCAAATTACAACTGAGCTCTCACTACAGCCTGACTTAGGTCATTTTATTATATTAATGTTATTTATTGACACAGCTCCTGCAGTGTTTACTCAGCCTGCAGTAAATTGTCTCCTTTTTTTTCCTTAAGGGTGTCAAGCCAATGGGTGTCAGCAAACAAGGCATGGAAGTGTGACTGGGGTATAACTGATACTTGCTTAAGTTTGAAGAGGATTTGAACTGAGCTATAATATATCAACTATCCCTTGTGTTACAGGGAGTTTTCATCCAGGAATCAATGGCATTACCAGTATGTCAGTGTTAGATACTTCAGTGCTCACTGAAGCAACACAGAAAAGAGCATTCCAAAAGAAGCTGTTTGGAGGAATATCTCCATTTCATTACATGAATAGCAGCATTTATGAGAGTGCTACCATGTAATTATATAGATAAATTTAGCTTGTTCAGGTAAGAGACAAGCCCTGTGTGCCCACCATAGTCTGTAAGGACATCTGGGCTTAAATAAAGAGGAATGCAGGGAGCGTGTGGTACTATACACAGCTTGTGTTTTCAAAATCTGCAGCTCAGAGGTTCAGCTATACCTTGGGCTGCATCACAAGAAGTGACCAGCAGGTTGAGTGAGGGAGGTGATTCTGCTCTCTGCTCTATTGAGACCCTGCCTGGAGTACTGTGAACAGCCCTGGGGGCCCCAAATAAGGAGTCAAGAAGAGGGGTATGAAGATCATCACAGGCTGGAACACCTCTCCTGTAAAGACAGGCTGAGAGAGTTGGGGTTGTTCAGCTGGAGAAGAGAAGGCTCTGGGGAAACCTTATAGCGCCTTCCAGTACCTAAAGGGAGCTGCAAGAGAGCTGGAGAAGGACTTTTTACAAGGGCGTGTAGTGATAAGACAAGGGACAATGGCTTTAAACTGAAAGAAGACAGGTTTAGATGAGATAGCAGGAGGAAATTCTTCACTGTGAGCCTGGTGGGACACTGGAATGGGTGGCCCAGGGAAGTTGTGGATTCTCCATCCCTGGAAGTGTTCAAGGCCAGGCTGGATGGGACTTTAAGCAACCTGGTCTAGCGGAAGGTGTCCCTGCTTATGCAGGGGAATTGAAACTACATGATCTTTAAGGTCCCTTCCAGCCCAAACCATTTAATGATTCTGTGATTCCTCTGTGCAATATCTCATTTCTTTCCAGCCTTAGTCATTATGTCTTATCCAGTGATGTTGCAAGCGTGGTTGTTTCTGTTTGTTTTTTTTGTGAAAATAATACATCTGTATTCAGGAAAACGCATTTCCCTCTTTGTAACAAATTGCTCTACCTTTCCTGATGGACAGAAATAGGTTTTTGTAAGTTTCTAGCTCTGAGCTCATCCTGTGTATGCTAATTTAAGTTCATGAACATCCAGAGAAAGGGAAATGGGATCTCAAAAAAAAAGCTATCTTATTTGCCACATGGCCAACCTCTTTTCTTTAGGAACAAGTTGCCTCAAAGTTAAGACATGCCATGAGTTTACAATATTGAAATCTTTGTTTATGACAAGCAGAAGTAAGATCACATGATCTGTATTTGTTCATGTAGTCTTCTCCGTGAACTGAATAGCCTTTTTGTACTTAGTTTTCTTATGGGACTGAACTTTACAAATAAATCCTTCAAATTCTTGGGATACAATGATAAAGTTGCAGTGTCTACATAGTATTTAGCAACTCTCAGAAAATGTACTGGAAAGCAGAAAAACCAAAGTGAAATATATTGTAATTAATTGGAATGTCTCTAAAAATGATCCGTAAAATCAGTTTTAACACTTCCAGGGTACCAAATTTCATAAAATTCATAAAAGAAACAACCTGTAGCTTGTGATGTAGCTACTCTGGTCAAATACTGAAATGACAAAATAAACAACTGTACCGCTTTCTAAAAATTAATCTGTAACACATCACATTTTTATTGGAAGATTTTATTTAAAAATAGATATTACAAATAAATCCCAAAACTTCAAGACACCTCAGTGAGAGATTAAATTTGTAGGCATACAAACTTCAGTGTTACAGGCCAACTGAAGCACAGGCAGTGTTTGGGAGCAGATCGTGGGAAATCCGCGAGGCAGCGGGGCAGAGGCTTTGCTTTGCACAGCTGTGTAAAGACTTGCCATAATAGCTGTCTGGAGCGGCAATCTCCGTGCTGGAGGAAACATGAGGAGCGCCTGTTCTCCCTCCCTCAGGACGCGTAATGCTCAGCAGAGACCGAGAAGGGAGGATTGACTGCTGCGCCCTTGTGTTCTGCCTCCACTGGCCTGAAGGAAAGCAAGCCGAGAGATGCTCTTAGGCAAGATGCAAACCACCCCAGTGAGAAAGCCCTCAGGGAGAGTAACCTGCCCTTGGCAGAATGTCCCCAGTGCTACCCTTGCCGTGCTCCGCACGGGGCGGGGCGGGAGCCACCGTGCCCAGTCTCAGCCCTCAATGCCACGATTTCCAGCCCAGAGTTCACCGTTCCTGTGCAGTTTTCTGTAGCATTTAAAAAAACTGTTCTGTATTAAAACCAGTAGATGGGTGCATTGGCTGTTGCTTTGTGGTTGGTTGGTTCGTTTTGTTTTTAAAATTCGCTTTAAATGCTCCAGCAGCGGCAAGGGCCCCGGCCGGAGGTCACGCGTGGCAGCGGGGGCCGCAGAGGACCCTGCGACCCGACACGTCCCAGCCGTGTGGAGAGCAGGTCACCGCGCCCGCCTTCCCCCTCGTCCCTCCCGCTGGCTGCGGTGGGAGGCGAGCGGGGCTGGCACGGCTGGGGAGGCCATTTTGCAGTCATTCGGGGAGGGAGAGCGGGTGGCGGGCGCGGCCAGGCGGGACCCGGCTCCCCGCGGCAGGTGAGCGCGGCGGCGGCGGGCGCGGGGCCGGGCCGGGCTCCCG